>CANXYC010017897.1:0-43774 GCA_948193065.1 Aleurites moluccanus | reverse complement strand
TGTTTAATTTTTTGTTTTTTTTTATATTTGTTTTGTTTTTGTTTTTTTTTTTTTTTTTTTGTTTACTTTTGTTTTTTTTTTTTTTTTTTTTTTTTTTTTTTTTTTTTTTTTTTTTTAAGTCAGAGAAGGAGTTTGGTGATAAACAAGTGAAAATTAAAATGAAAATAAGGAGTATTATATAGACTTTTTACAGTAACTTAATAGATTTTTAGATGGAAGGACCTTAAATTTTAACGGAAATAAAATAGAAGGGTATTTTAGTATAATTTTAAAAACAAAGGGACGTATTAGTATAATATGAAAAAATATAAGAGTGTCAATATAATTAACCCTTGTTATTAATAGTTGTTAGTTAGTAAATGACGGTTTATATCTGTTAGTAAAAGTGATATGTTTAGTTAATTTGAAGGGTTGTTATTAAATTAAATTAATTTTTTCGGTTTAAATTTTTTTAAATCAAACCAAATTATCATTATAATCAAACCGTCAATTTAGTTCGATTTAGTTCGGTTTGAATATTTTTGATTTGTCGATTTTAAACCAAATATATTTTTTTTATAAATCGTCATTATTTTATTATAAATTTAGAGAAAAACACCGATAAAATGTCAGTAATAAAAAAATTATAAAAATATTTCAATATTATACAATACAAAATTTATTTATTCTATTAATTAATACACCCAAAATTTATTTTTTTTCTCAAGAATTATACTTTTTTTATTTATCTTTAATTAATTTTTATGGATTGCCATTTTTTTAAATTTTAAATTAATATTAAGTTAAAAAAATGTGTTTGTTTATAAAATAAAATCAAATATACTTAATTGTAATAATAATAAAAACAATACATATAAATATTTATATTTAACTTTGGTTCGGTTCGATTTGAAATCGAAAAAAATATTCAAATCACAAATTAAATCAAATTTTTAGTTTACTCTATTTTTTAAACTAAATTAAATCAAATAAATTTTAAAACCATCGATTTTGATTTAATTTGATTTGATTTGATTTGATCGATTTGACTTTTACTCATAGCTATTAGCTGGTAGTTAATAATTGATTGCTGTAATTGTTTAATAAAATTATTATTAATTGTCAATATATTTAATAACCATTAATGATAAATATTAATATATATTTTTTATTTAAATATTATTTTAATTTTTTTATTTAAATAAATATGATTTTTTTTTTAATTTAAATTGAAATTTTTGTTAATAACAGCTATTTGATTACATGATACCTAATAATTATAATTAACCAAATGGATTTATTCGGTGCTTTTGCTGTAGAACCATTAAATAGGGAAAAAAAATAATTTCAGGGCCTTTAAATTTTTATTTCTTCAAATTTTATAAAATATATAATTCGTATTCGTTTTACAATAACAATTTTTCATATTGGTTTAAAATATTAATCTCTCATATTTGACATGATATATTTTTTATAATTTTTTTTATTAATTTTAATTCAATTTTCTTATATGTTTTATGATTTTTCTTTATTTTTATATATTATAATTATTTAATTTTATATTTAAATATTTATTTATATAAATTAATTTATATTAGCTTTTAATTCAATTTTCTTTATTTTACATGTTAATAACTTATTTTTATATTAATATTTGATATATTAAATTTATGTGTATTCCAATGATATTATTTCTTATATAGGTGTTAATTCACAATTTACTACTCTTAATATATTTGAAAATTTTCATAAAATGAATGAAATATTAAAATTAATGATATAAACCTAAAAAATTAAAAAATTTCATTTAAGAAAAATATATAAACCTAAAATTTTAATTAAATTTTTTTTCATTGTTTTGATTGGTCTTTCTTATTGTTTATAAAGGATAAAAAAAAACTATCTTTTTATTTTTGTTATTATTGAGCGTATTATTCTTCTATGTTAAAATTTTTTTGTTACTTTTTTTTAAGTATCATCTTAATTGTTAATATGTATTTTTTTTAATATAATTACTCTTCTTAATAAGTTAAAATTAAAAGTAAAACTAAAAATAAGAGCAAGAATACGTCAATCTTTATTTTATTTAAAATTACAAGTTTAAATTTGTTTTGTCAATTTTACCTTTTCTTTTTAAATAAAAATGTTATATTATAAATCATATTTATTTCTAAATGTATTAATTTTAATTGGAAACTTGAAAATATTAATGAGCAATTAATTTATTAATAATTTTATATTTTATAATATTAGATTTTAAATTTTACTTATAAATAGATTTTATATAAGTTTAAATTATTAAATTATTATTCTGATTATTTTATTATTTATAATTTATTTTATTAATTGAATATAAATAATAATTATAAGCAATTAAAATATAAATTTTTTATGTAATTTTAATTTTTATAAAATTAATTAAAATTTTATTTGATTATTAATTAAAAATATTTAATATTTGATAATGTATAATTACCCATTCAAAATTTATAATAATCACATGCAAAACATATGCCTAAGTAAATAATATAATTAAAAGTTCATAAATAACTTCATTCTTTTAAAATTTACAGAAAATGGTTTTAATCATTTTTTTTATAAGTACATAAGAAGTCAAAATGAGTTTGATTACATAATAAAAAATAACCATTTTCTTTTCAAAAAATTCACTAAATTTAAGAAAAAAATCATTTTGAACTCATAAAGTTATATTGTTTTATTTATTCAACTTCTAAAATTTTATTTTTTTAAGTTTATTAAAAATTATAAAAAAATAAATTTTAATGATAAATTCATTGACCATATTCAGCTTTTGCCTTAAAGTTTAGTTCCTACACTAATAGCTAAATTTAATTTATATTTGATGTATTTTTTAGTTTGGGGATGTTAGAAGCAAATTAAATTAATTCTTGAATCCTTGACCTTGTTCTCTATTTAGAAATCTAAATTTTACAATATTTTAATTTAAATAAAATATTCCTTATCAATTTTTATATTTAGAAAGACATAATTTATAGAATTTAATTATTTTAATATAAAAAATAAATTTAAAATAAATAAAAATATTTTCAAAATTTTAATGGTTTATCATCAAATTATATAAATACATATAATAATCTCTCAAAATCTAATATAATTAATTATTATTAAAAAAAAGTTATTAAAAAAATAAAATACATATTTTATATTTACGTGATATTTAAAATAATTTTTTAGTCCGTTTGGATAATAAGAATTTGAATTATAGATTTGGATTTGGATAAAATTTCCAGTTTGAATTGTTAAGATTAAATAAATTTTGATTTGATTTGAATTTCAAGTGAAATCTAACTTTTTAAAAATTTAATATATCAAATATTCTTTTTTATCTAATTATTTCAAAGTTACTATTTTTATTTTTAATCTAAAATCTCTATTTTTTTAATTTAAAATCTAAAATTTCAAATTCTTTACCAACTACAAATAAAAAATTTATAAATTTATAAATTTTAAATCATAGATATAAAATATAGTATTTGAAATCAAAATTTTAAATATAAATCTATTCATCCAAACATTATCTTTACGTAAGAATTCAATTCAATTATATTAATAAAATTTAGTTGTTTTACACTAGTATTTTGAATCGAAACATGTAATTTTTTTAACGAACTAAAAATCATTGTAAAAACAAAAGACATATTGAAATTAACCATCGCCAAGTTTAGCAGGCAAATTCACTTTTATCTAAAGTTATAAAAATTTAATTTAATTCTATTGATAGAATTTAATTCTTTAAGATGAGTTTTTCTAAATAAAGTCTGTATTTTTTTTAATAAAATTAAATCATTGTTAAAATAAAAGAGATATTGAGATTAATCATAACTAAGTTTAGTTGGCAAATTCACTTTTATCCTAAATTATAAGGAATTATTTAACGAAATAAGTCTTATTTATAATGGGTATATATACCAATTGAATATGATAATAAATATGGAGTAAAAAAGAGATTAAACTTGATTAATAGGAAAATAAGATGTACACTAATGAGCTTTTGATTCAATTGAATATGATAACAAATATGGAGTGGAAAAGAGATTAGACTTGGATAATAAGAGGGCAAGATGTGCACTAATGAACTTTTGATTCAGTCATCTTTAAAATTGAAAAGTTCTAAGTTTGTGTATTGTTGGGAGCTAAATTTTTGTGTTTGTTAAATTTTGGACTCCATGAACTTCTCAGTTTGAGCTTGGGATTCATTCGAGTATGGAGCCCTACTTGTTCATGAGCAGCAACTTGGAGCTTATTTAGTTTGGGTTTCATTTAATTGTGGGCTTTGTCTCCACTAAAATAGCCTAAGCCATTGTAGACGATCCACAATCTTCTATTTTTATTTCCACGCATCTCCAACTGTGTATTTTGCATGGCAAAGAAAAGGGTTGACATGCATGCAGAGAATACTGCCCTAAGACTTGTATGTATAGGACTTAAAAGGACAAATTATAATCTCCTTTTCTTTTCGATTACCCCTCAGATGCTACTGTGGACCCCAACTTCTCTAGATTCACTTCTTATGTGGACAACATTGTCAAGTGTTCTCTTCTCTTTGCTTCCATCCTCCTTCTTGGCCTTTCCTTATAAGCAGTTCTCTTTTTATTTTTATCATCTTTCAATTTCTTGCGATATTATTTTGGACTGCCTCTTTTTGCTGGACAAGGTTAATATTTTAACCGCTAGTGATTAAAAAAAAGCTAAATACTAGAGATTTAAAAGAATTACAGTTTCCCAATACTAAAAAAAATTAAAAAAAATCACAATTTTAAATCATTTATTGCAGATTTTGAAATGTTGCTCTAATTAAGTATTGGGAATCATTCGTCTAAACGAGCTCTTAGTGCATAAACGCTATCTTTCTTCTTATTGGATAAATGGTAACTTGGTAAGCAATTGGATTAGCAGGTCTTTCCATCAAATACTCGGCACCTAATATTGAATGTTACTATTAACTATTTAAATATTAAACAAATGATACTTATATTAACGTTTGAATCTTTATATAAAATTGATAAATGTTGCTCTTACGCTAGTGCACAACATAAATATCCATGTTGTTGGCTTAGGTGCAAGTTACATCACTGTTCCTATTCTTTTAAATATACATGTTGGTTCGAACTATAAATAGTTTGTTTATCTTAAGAAGATTTTAAATTTAAATATTATGAAAGAAAAAAAATAAATATTTAGAAAATTTTAAGGTAACAAGGTTAACTCAAAGCAAGAAAGCTAAATTGCAAAGAGAGACATAACTCGACAAAGCATATTCAGGAGCACAAAAAGTAGGATTTGATTGCAAAACCATAGATTCCAAACCCTCTAAACAAAGGTAAGAATAACTTAGATATTCCAATTACGAAACAAATCTTTTACTATGGCTAAATAATAAAGCCTTAATTTCTTGTGCATTTTAATTCATTTCCCATATCGTTAATTGATATAATCACCATTAAGCTTCATCCACAAGTCGACTAACCCAAAAATCAGCTTCTCAAGTGCAAAAGCAGCAAAATCCCAGCAAACTTCCACCATACAAAGTTTGGTCTGTACTTTGTCGATGAAGGCGCTGACGAGTGGAGAGACCTGAAAACACAATTCCCACATAAGAAAATGTATGATGTTAGGAATATATTTATAATTAATGTTTTTATTTGTGACAAGCACCGTCTCATTTGTATGGAATCCATGAGTGCATCGATTATATTCAATACTTCTATCCCAAGTTTGACTAGTGTTGAGAACCAGAACATACCCCAATACAGATGCAGCATAGTTACATTTTTCATAACCTGCACATTAACAATTTCATTAGTACATCTCATAGCTTGAAATTTCTATCCAAAGTTAATATACTCCTCTACTATAAAAGTATTAAAGTATAAACAACATCAGCAATTAAAATAGGAGTATGGAAGGGAGAATTTTTTTTTTCTTACTTGGGTTACTTTTAATCAAGGTGGCAGTTCCTCCAAAATTGCAAGCAATATCAGAATTCCCATTTTGCTGGTAATAGTTATTGAAAGCATATGAAGCATGAGATAGCAGTGTTTCAGGTTCAAAACAGGCTCCACCTTCTTGGATTGCATTGCAATCTGCCATCCCTAGCCCACAGGCCCAGTCTAATGCATTCTGCAGATCAATTTGAGACACCCCTGCATGGGCTACACACCATGTTGTGCCTCCCAGGAAGGTTGTGTTGCCTTCTGGAGGTGACAATGTTGTTACTGGAATTGCTGCATCTGCCTTCTCTTGTACCATTCCCTCTATTGCCAACACTGAGCATATAGTTTTGTCTATTACATCGACGAGCTACAACAGTAATTCTCTACCAAGTTGCATTCGAACTATATAATGAGTAAAAAAATTTTCTTGATTCAGGATGAACTACACAATCAGGGTAACACTCCACCGTTTTACCCAATGGGATTTTAAAACGAAATCTCTTAATAAAGATATTAAATTTTTATAATTACTAGTTCTAATTAACCAGGAAAAGTAAACCTTGATCTATTTATTAATTAATTTATAGCTAACTAATTTTGGATTCATTTTTTCTTCTACAAATTTTATGGGTTCATACAACTGAGGGAAGAAATACTGAGTCTAAAATAACAGTAGATTACTTATTTGAACATTCATGCAACTCAAATTTAGAGAAAAAAACCAATAATGTTTCTATAGGCTTTGTTTAATTAGAACTAATTTGATTAAGAAGAACCAATCACCCATTTGATTTCTTTTTCCATGTTATAATTTGACAAATTTTCAAATTTGCTGAAAATTTCTTCATCATTAATTAAGGGTTTAATCACCATTATCAGTGTCATAAACTATTGTAACAGTCTTCCAGAGAGGCATCAACTACAAAATCAACAAAACTAGCTAAGACATAAACTCCAATGTATATATATATATAGAGAGAGAGAGAGAGATCATGATGATCCCAAAAATTTTAGAAAAAGAAGGAAAAAAAAAAAGCAAAAAGCAAGAGAAAACAAGCTAATGTGCAGAGTAAATATGGATTTAGGTCTTAAGGCATAAACAAAGACTCACTTAATAAGCAATGTAATGTCTCTAATCCATTCAATTTTTTGTTTCTAATTTTTATATTTAACACATAATTAATTTATCACTAATTATTTCCCTCTTCATTTTCACCATCTGCTAATAAAATGAGTGCAAGGAACAGCATTATCTTGCCATTAATAAGGTCCTTAAGAACCATAAAAATGGGTATTAAAGATGGTATTAACTGAGATGTTAAGTAAAACTAGAACCGAAAACAGAAAAAACAAATTAAATGAAGAATAATTCTTTTTTATCAGTTTTAGAAGAAACTCTTTTGTTAACTTTGTACCATTAAAGAGGTAGAAAACAAATATAAAATATTAAAAAAAAAAGTGAAATATTTTTTTTTACTACAGTGATATTGCTTTGAAAGCACCAAGTCCAACTCTAATGTTTAGATAATGAAAGAGACATCAATGCCATGATTACCGTTTTGTGCATCAGGTTCTAAGAAGATGACAATCATGAAGCCTGTGGGCTACAGTTATAACTCAATAAGGAGAAGATAAAAAAAAAATGAAGAGAGAGAGATGCGATGGAAGATAAAACAAACAACTTGACCCAAGAAAAATTAGTTGAAGGAAAAGGAAACAAGAAGACAAGGCCAAACTTTGGAGCAAAAATAATTTAATAACAAAAGCATAAACAAAGAATGTTTGCCTCTCTAAATTAAAAAAATAAAAATAAAGGAACAGTAAATAAACAATTAAAAATGCAATTTTTATATTCTTTTTCAAGAAATGGGAGTCATATTATACATGAACAAAGAACTTCTAAGTCCTAGTCAAGAAGTGTTTGACTAATAAAAGAATCTTGTGAAGAGAAAAATGGAAGAAATATCACACTAAAAACTTCATTTTTTCCCCTATTCATCAAGGAAAAAGACATATATTAAACAAGAAACAGAGTATAACCCAAAAATAAAAAATAAAACCCATAAACAAGAAGTAAAAAATATACACAAATAAGAGAGATAAGGTTAAAACAAGAAAAAAAAACATACCCAGAAAGCCTTCCAGCATCAAAAGACATTGTAAAACCCATATCTTCTTTCTCATTGTAACCTTTTCTAAAAACTACTCTCTCTCTCCGTTTCTTTTACCCAAATTAGAAAAAAAATTTAAAAATAATGTTTCAACTCTTGGCTTTTTAACCAAAAACTCTCTCAATCTTTCGCTCTCAGACAAAGGACACAAACACTGAAGAGAACTGAGTAGTAGTGTAATAATAATGTCATAATAATGCTATAAGTATAAGAGAGTTTTTGAGGAATCAGCAATTTCTTCAAAGGAAATTATGCTCTTTTTTTTTTTTTTCTTTTGGGGGCTTTATAAAAGTGTTACATACGAAAATGGATTTGGCCCCTGACAGGTTATGAAGCGGTGGCCTTTAATAGCCTTTTTCAAGGACACACACACAAACATATATATATATTATATGCAGATATCATTACATACAATAATCTAATCTGGCAAAAAATAAATTTGAACAATCCGTTACCAAACAATGCAGCTTATTGCTTTAGTCACTGTCTCTCTCCCATAATCTTTTTTCTCTATCGCCATTTTTCTCCTCATTTTCTACTATCATTTTTTGCTAAATGTTGATTACTGGAAAATGTTGTAATATCTATTATATTTTAAATTATTCGTTATTATTTTAAATAAAATTTTGATATTAAATATCGTTTTGTTTATTTATATTTATATTTATTTTATTTGTCTATTTTTTATTTATAGAAATTGAATTATTTTTTTTTATGGAGGTTTGTTTGTTTCTCATATATCGAGAAAAGTTTTCATCTGGTTTTCAACAAATCATACTCATTAAACTACTTAATGTCAATTTTGAGTAGAGTGTTTTTCCCGCCGATGTATTAATTATAACTATTAGCCTGGATATTATTGTTCTGATAATTTGGTTAATGAAGTTTAGGGAAAAAACTCAATTTATATTCATTTTGATTGTAATTTTTAAAATTTGTTTTCAAGATATATTATTTTTCTTCATAAATGAAATATTTTTTTTTATAAAAAAAATTGGTTACCAATATATATTAATTGATATCTTAAACTTAATTTTAATATCTCTTTATTTCATATCATTTTAATAGAATTTTATTTTTTTATCTACATATTATTAATTCATATACTTAATTAATGAAAAAAATGTTAATTATTTTTCTATTTGTTTTAATAAAATTATATTAATATTTATATTTATATTTATTAGTATAAAAAAATATTTGTATTAGCTTTTTTTTTTTTTTTTTTTTTTTTTTTTTTTTTTGGGTATGGAATGCATGGCAGATTAAGCCAAGCCAAAAAACATTTTTTTGGGGACTTTAATTTTTTTTTTTTTTTTTGAGTATTAGGGAGGAGAAATCGATTATAAATCTATTATTTTATATACTTACCATTAAATTATGTTTTGATATGCATTTTGTTCATTTTATTGGGTACTTATATTTTAATTTATCGTGATATTGTCTATTTTGATATTGAGAAAAATAAAATTTATATTAATAAATTTGAAAAATACATAAGAGTAATACAATCAACATATCAAAACCATATTTGTATATCACATAATTTAATTATGGAAGATAAAATCAGATTTACGGAGCATGTAAACCACTCAAATTATGGGTGGAAAAAAAAATAGTCACAACATCTATTAAGAACACTAAAAAAGGGTGTGGCACGATTTAGATTTTGAGTCTCGAACCAAACTTTAGATAAACTCAACTTGATGGCCAAAATGATCACCTGAACAGATGTAAATGTAATTAGTGTTAAATCCACTTGATCATTGACTAATCCGAGCCAAGAGGAGACCCACGCTTGCAAAATTCTTGGTCATCAAATAGATCGAACAAAGATCTTGAGTATATCCTCTACATCAAGCACAAAAAAGTTCCAAAAACGGAAGCATAAAAAGCCCCATAGAAGGAAGCAGAAACACAAAGACTAAAACAAAGATAAAACAAGAAAAAAGGAAAGAAAATATGAAGAAAAATAATATTAAATAGCAGACAGAAATGAAAGGTTTTTATTGGCCAAAAATAGCCGATAACTGCCCGGATATGGGCACCTAAAAGAAAAGCAGTAGAGAGACTTGAGAGCGGCATAGAAAGAAAGCTATATTCCATATTGTTGATTTGTTATTGAGCCCAATTTATGATAAAATTGCTCATTTCTCACTGTCATTTTGGTCCTATTGAATAGTAAAAACTCAAGGTCATGGTGGAACTAATAGCATTGGAAAACTCTTAAATTCCCGAAAGTGGTATTTTATAAAATTATTCACCATTAAAAATTAAAATTTTCAATATTTAATTATTTTAAATTGTTCAATAATACAAATTTTAAAAATTTCAATTAAATTAAAAACTATTTAAATTGGTAAGGTAATTTATATCCATGGTCGTTGAACTATAGATAAAATTCTAATATGATCACATACATAATTTTTTAATTATTAAAGTTACTAAACAAATTAAAAATTTCTATTGCAATTTTCTGATGGAATTTCTGTCAAATTTACTAATGTAGCCGGCAAATAATCCAATCAGAAACTGACTCACAAAAAAAGTGTCACATAAAAAATATCACATCAGCCTGATCCATGGTCATTAAACTATAGGCCAAATTTTAATATGGTTACATACATATTTTTTTTTATTATTATAGTCACTAAATAAATTTAATAATTCTATTATACTTTTCAGACTACTTTTCAACGAATATTCTAAAAGTACTGATTAAAAATAATTATTTCAGATAAAATATAGTTATAAGATAATTATATTAGAAAAATATAAATAAATTAATATAAAAATAAATTGGATGAGGAAAAAGAAAAGATTTTGATAGAATTGTATTTCGTAACAGTCGCTATTATTCCAAATGATAGGTTAAAATATTTATTTTTTATTCATTTGTTTTATTTTTAAATTTATTTATTTAATATTATCTGAATTTTTAATTTTAAGAACACTTGTTAAAAAAATCATTAACAAAATTGAAAATCTTTTTTTTAATTAAAAATTTAAAATTCATTTTAGTTTTATTAAATAATATATCTATCATTAATGAGTGACAAAAAATCACACGTAAGAATTTTAAGTTTGAAATGAAAAAATAATGAGAAAAGAAATGACAAGCAATTAATATATCAGTCTCATCAAATAAATAAATCACAGCTCATAAATTTTATTCCTATTTCATTTTATAAAAAATAGTGAGACATGATAAATTTTTGTATTTTTAACATTTAATTTATAATAAATTAAAATTAAATAATAATAATTTTATTTTATAATATTGATATTATTTATATAATTGTGAATTTTAATTTTTTTTAGTATTAAGAGGATGAATTAAATCTGAATATATTTTTCATGTGATTATATATTTTATTATTTAATTACATTTCGATGTGTTATAAATTTTAATTAAAAGATAAATTGACTAATTTTTCATGTTGAAATTTTCAAATTATCTAAATTGGCCTAAAAATTGTAATAAAAGTATCAAGTTTGTTTAATATCAATAATGAAAAAAATACGTATATGATCATACTAGAATTTAACATATAGTTCAGTATCCATACTATAATTTAGTATATAATTCAGTTATCATGGTATAAGTTGATGTGACACTTTTTTAATAAGTCAACATTTGATTGGATTGCTTACCGGTCAGGTCAGCAAATCTGTCTGAAATTTCACTTGAAAATTGCAATATAATTTTTTAATTTATTTAGTGATTTCAATAATAAAAAAATTACATATGTGATCATATTAGAATTTAACATATAATTCAATGATAATGGGTACAAATTACCCTAAACTAATAAATTTAAAATTTATACTAAACATAATAAGTTATTAAATAATTTTACAGTTTAAAAGTTAAAACACTTAGACTGTTCAACACTTAATTTTTAATTTTGCTTGTTGTTGTTAAAATAGAATCAGCCTGACTAATTGGATCGAAAACTCAAAAATCATATAAATGATTTGTCAGATCCATATTGTAAACCTATTTTTATTAAAAATCAGGATTAACCCCCCTTAAACTAGTTGAGTAATTTGTAAACCGATCAACTCGATCACGGTTCAAGGGGTTTCACAATCTAACACTTAAACTCAACTTAACTCAAATCAACTTAGTTTTTATCTTATAATTAATTAAATTCAACTATATAGATTTTTTATTTTCAAACTAAACGATTTTGAAAAATATATTCTAATAATTGTAAATCCTCTAAATTATATTATATTCTTTTCCTCCAAATAAGTTTTATCACAATATGTTTAACATTCTTAATCGGAGTATCCCTAAATTTTCATTTCACGTGTTCAAATCATTTTAATCTCCATTTTTTCATTTTGTCTTTAATTAATGTGACTCATACTTTATCTCTAATGTCTTTATTACGTATCTTATCCATTATAATATAATAATATATTCATTTTAGTATCCTCATTTCGGTAACATTCATTTTTAATACATGTTATTCCTGCATTATCCATTTACTATCATATAATATAATCGGTCGAATAGTTGTACAATAAAATTTTTCATTAAATTTATTGCAAATTTTACAGTAACATAGAACTCATGTGTAAGTTTTTATTTCAATCACCCAACTTTTATCATATGATTAACATCATTTTCACAACTTCCATTTTATTGGCAGACTGAGCCTAAATACTTAAAATGGATGTTGTGAGACAATGTCACTCCATCCAAATTAACGTTTTCATTATTCTCATTTCGACCTTCACTAAACTTGCAATATGTGTATTTCAATTTTATTTTATTTAACCTGAACTCTTGAACTCTAATTCACAATCTAACACTTAATTAAAAATAAAATAAAATTGTTGTTATATTATTAGGGCTTGAAGATCCATTATTATTTTTTAAAAAAAATGCATTAAATTTAATATGCCTTAAATCTATCAAATTAATTATATCATGAATTTTTCTTAAAAAAATATAATGTTTATTAAAATTTAAAAATAATGTCATCATCAAAATGTATATATTTTGTACAAAAAGAATATAATTATTATTGATATGAATACTTTATATATTTATTGTAATTTAAAATTTATTTTCAATATTATTTAATAAATTTGCTAATTGGTGTTTACTTATAATTTATATTAATTTATTTTGATATATTTTTATTTATCATAATTTTCATAAGGAATATTAATTATGATATATTATATAATTATATTTTTTTAACTACTATTTAATTTTTGGTTTAATCTCGATAGAACTTTTGATTCTTGATTATTTATCTTTATCAATTTAAAAATCGGACTGATATGGAAATCTTAATTTTATCAAATATCACCTTAATGTAATTATTTTATTATATATTAAATTAATTATTAATTAATATTTTAAAATTTTATTATGAATATACCCATCATTTTGTTTAGTATAAAGACATTAATATATTTTTACACTTACATATAGTTTTTCTATTAAACCTGATGTATATTTAAATTTTCCTAATATTTTAGGGTAAACATTTTTCAATTTTTAATTATAAGAATAGCCACAATTATTAAAATGAGTTTATTTTTAGTTTTATTAGTCAAAATTTAAATTTTTTGAATAAATATTCAAAAAATAATTCTTAAATATATATAGGTTGAGTACAGAAATGTGTCTTTAGTTGAATTAAAAATAAATCATTTCATGATTAGATTTATAAGAAAAAAAAAATCACCAATTATGATATTAGAAGTAACAATTAAAAACCTTAAGAAGCCCAACCATGTGGGCCCATTGCCTTAAATGAGTGCATGAAATGAAGCCCAATTACCCAATTAATTTTGGGAAATATTATACAAATATATTTTTTTTTTTACTTTTTTTTTACTGTTTTTTTTTAATATATATGTAATATATCTTTAGTATATTTTTAATATATATTTGATATATGTTTGATATATTTTATATTTTTAAAAAAATATTTTTAGATATATAGTATTTTTGAAAAAATATTTTAGGTACGTAATATTTAAAAAAAAATAATAAAATTTAACAATAAAAATAAAATATTTTTAATTTTTTCAGTATTTTTGAAAAAATCCCTTAATTTTGGGTATTCTACTTGAAGGCCCATCAAGAGTTCATAAGCAGAGCATTTGGGGCTCTTCATCAATAATAATCATGAATAAGTATACTTAGACGTTAATAAAATTACTAAATAGACATGTTGATAGATATATGTACTCTCTAAGTATCATCTAAAATTAATTAATAAAATAAAATCTAAACTAATAGAAAAATAAGGACTAGATTATATAAACATTAGTTACATAAAATATTATTTTATTATTTTTTTCATTAGTCCAAATATAATAAATTTGGTTTATGTATATTTTTTATATTAATATTAAAAATTATGAAAAAAATAATATTTAAATTTAATAAAAAATAATACTAATATTTTATATATATTAAAATATTTTAAAAATATAAATTAAATAAAAAATATAATCAAAACCACACAAAACATGAATCAGCTATTAATTATAATAACTGAGCATAATGAAAAGTAGGTGAAACCTAACGGATTGATTGAAATAAAAAAAAAAAAAAAAAAAAGTACTTAGTGTATTTAATGTTATATCGAATGTAATAGAAATATTAATTATGCAATATTTATGTGAAATTCATAAATATTAATGTGAGATTGTAATTATTTATATGTAGGTATTTAATAGGTTGACTAAACATTTTTTTTATTATGGATAGTTAATATTTATTCATTAATTAAAAAAATTATGTTATTTAGTTATCAGTAAAAATATTATAATTCTAATAAATTTCTTTTTAATCAGTAAATCTCATAAATAATTATGAACTGTTTACATGATTTAATAATCTTATTTTTATATTAATTATATATATTAATCATATATTTGATAATCGTTGTATTAAATATTTTTAAATATAAATTCGAAATATTAATTAATACATAATTTTCATATCTACTACTACTTAATATATTGTAAATTAAAATTATCCTAAAAAAATGATGGGTCACCCCCGACCACACAGCACGTGCTTTGCTCCCATGTTCATGTGATCCCACTTGCTTTATTACATAAAAATGACATGATTTTATCCATGTTTCAAGTGGATATTCCGTCTCTTTTTTCCTTTTTCACATTGCATTCAAACTTAATAACAAAGATTTTTTTTTTTCTATTTATATTCTTTGTCACTCTTTCATATTTTGTGATTAATACATCTATCTATCTATAATCATGGATGAAATAATGATATTAATAATGGGTGGATAAAAAAAAATTTATTTAAAAAAATAGCTTGAATAAATTAATTTTTTTTATATATATAAAAAGTTGAGTTTGAATATATTAGATGAATTTTTTTTATAAATTAATGAGATTTTTTTTATGGGTCACCATATAATTTTGTCTTTGATCATAATTTAAATATAAATATATATAATTTAGTTAATAAGTTTATAAAAGAGAATTAAATTTAGATTTATTGATCAAATTAAATTATGTTAAATATATTAATTAATAAATTTATATTTGGATTCTTTTTTCCTAAACTTAAAAAAAAAAAAAAAAAAAAATATTCTATGAGGCTTTCATAATATGGAAATATTGCAATCATAAATAAAAAGAACAATGCATTTGATAGTGCCCAAAATTAGGATTAGTTTAGGTTATCTAACATGACATGTGTGTTTGCTTTTTCTCACTCCACAAATTCACCCTTATAAATCTTTTAAGGCAATGTTTTGGATGAGAAATTTTGGATAATTCATATAATAAAAAAAATTTAAGAATTATTTAAAATTCAACCATCGCTGAAGGTTTTTTTATATAAAATTTTAAAAAAATCTGATTTTAATAAATAAAAGATTTTGCAAATTATTTTTTTATTATAAAAATATCATTAAAATTTATAAATTTTATTCTTACATCAAATAAATAAAATTGTATAAATCCATCAAATAAAAAATTTATATTTATAATTCTATAAATTTCAAAATTTTCAATCAAAATATCATCTTATTATTTTTGAACTAATGTATAATTTAATATGAGTAATGCTTGCCATGGTCAGATTAATATGTAAACCATTAGTGATATCTCACATTATTCAATCCAAATCTCTGTCTCTATATAAATTTCTTGCTTTAAGACAAATCATTACATATCTCCTTAATTTGATAATCTTGTGTTCTAATTTGCATTATCTAGTGAGATTATTATTATACTCAAACAAAAAAAATGAGACAAAATCTAGCAGTAATGACTAATTAAATAACAAATCAATTCAAACAAGCGCATGAACATTGTGAACAATTTTGGAAACATTAGGTATAAATATTTTATGGTACCAAGAAATTTAATTCTTGGATTCCAATATATATATGCTACTTTTTTTTTTTTTTTTTTACAATTTTCTGTTGATAAGGTTAATTAAAAAAAATCATCAATTTTTATAAAATTTGTAATTTTAGTATGAACTATTAAATTTAGTAAATTGGATTTCATTCTTTCTAATTTTGTAATTTTATTATGGATCAGTATTTCGACTAAATTAGATGGTATAATCTGATATGAAATATTTTTAATATTATTATAGCCACATTAGATAAGGCATAAAATAATAATAAAAAAGTTAATTACAAAAAAAAAAAAATATCTTGAACGAATTTGTAATTTTTGTATTAACTTTTAATTTAGTCAAGTCGACTATTAATCTATCTATTTTTATAATTTTATTATTAAATAGTTTTTAGGGTAATTTTCTAACACGGTATTTTTTTAATAATATTATAATCATATCAGATGAAATATAAAATTGAAAAAAAAAAAAAAAAAATCAAACACTTGCTTATTAACTCAATTGCAACAACTTCAACCCCAAACTAAATATTAAAAAATAACCTAAAACTATTGAGAACATGTGAGAAACAATTAAGCAAAAAAATAAATAAATCCATATTTCAATACTCTTACCTGAGTTAAAAAACTTCAAGTAAGAAGCAAAATCCATCATGAACAATCCTAAAAAAAAAAACCTAGGATTTGAAAGTTTTGATTTTGATTTTTAATTTATTTATGATGAAACAACTCAATTTTCATTTTTCATTTTTTATTTTTTATTTTATATTTTATATGACGTGACTATAATATTAATAAAAAAAATCCGGATCAGACTATCAAAAAATTAGTCTGAAAATTAATTGATAATAAAATAATAAAAAAAAAATTGATAAATTAATACTTAATTTATTAAAACTAAAAATTCATATAGAAATTATAAATTCATAAAAATTTAAAATTACTTGCAATTAACTATTTTCCATTTGATATTTTACCTAATGTGGCTATAATAATATTAAAACATTATTAAGTCAGTTCAGATTACTTAAAATTTGATCGAAATATTAATTAATGTTAAAATTATAAAAATGAGATGTGATTTGTAAAATTTAAAAATTAATGCTAAAATTATAAATTTCATGAAAGTTTATGTTTTTTTTTTTTATAATTAATCCAATTGATAACCCAAAAAACGGCTAATAACCTAATTAAGACTAGAGTTTCTTAATTAATTATAAGATACTAACAGTTATTAGACTAATAACCTAGTAATTGAGCACTAATAATTTTTTTTTTTTTTTGATATATCGAGCACAACATGAAGTTCTAATCATAAAAACACAGCTTGGAACAAACATATACTGATTCTTGGATATATAATTGAGCATCTATCTATGGTTTTGTCTCGAATTAGACTTTAGTTATCACTTTGGTGGCAAATTGCTACGTATCTCCTTACATAATCATATGATAAAATTTCATAATAAATAAGATCTATCACTCTTATATATAATTGTAAAATATAATTAAGAGGGACAAAATGTAGCAGTTAGATGTGTAATTTATCTACGTTCAAAATTTAAATTAGGCAATGTGAACAATTTAGGAAACATGAGGTATACATAATTTTCATTACCAAGAAACCAAAATTATTGGATTCTTCACTACAATTATATTTTTTTTCTAATTGTTTTCTAAATCTGGGTTGCTATTGATACAGTGATTTTGTAATTAATTAGTAGCTCATCTCGGTTCTAGAATTAATAATAAATACTTCATCTGTCTCAAATTGTTAATCCACTTTATTTTAATATATAAATTAGGAAAATAAATTAATGTCATATAAAATTTTAAATACTCTAATTTTTTAATAGTACCACATTAATTTTATATACTTTATTCACAATCTATATATATATATTGATTATACAACTAATTAATACAACTAATAAATAGAAAAATATAAAACTAACATATAAAAATGGAAAATAAACTAAATTAGGACAGAAAAAAAGTAGATTATCAATTTAGGATGGAATGAATATATGTTAGTGTTAGCTATTAAAATCCAAAAATTAGTCTTTGGTGTTTGTTTATTGATATTGGAAATTAGGTGGAAAGCAATTAAAATAGAATTAAATCAATTAACTAAATTAAAATTGATGATTTCATAATTATTTGATTTGGTTTTAATTTGAAAAATAGAGCGAAGAGCAAACTGAAAATTTAATTTGATTTACGGTCTGAGCCTTTTTTTTATTTATGCTTTTTATTACTATTATAATTAAATATCTTTGGTTTTATTTTATATACACTCAGTTAATTTTTTAACCTAATATTAATTTAAAATTTTTTTTAAAAAAATTCATGAAAATTAATAAAAATAAATAAAAAAGTCTAATTTTTTTTAAAAAAAGATAAATTTTGGGTGTATTAATTAATGAAATAAACATGTTTTATGTTGTACTTTTAAATTTTTTTAAAATTTTTTATTACCAGTATTTTATCGGTATTTTTTTCATAAATTTATAATAAAATAATGACAGTTTATAAAAAATATCTTTTGTTTAAAACCGACAAATCAAAAACGATAAAATCGAATAAAATCGACATTTAGACTATAATGATAATTTGATTTGATTTGAAAATTTGTGAAATTAAAAGAATTGGTTTAATTAGATAAAAATCATTTAAACCGATTGGAAATTAGGAATTTAAATTGTAATTGCTCAAATTTTTCTTAAATTTTTTTTTACCACAAATTACTTTTTAAATTTTTTAGATCACATTATATGAGATACATTTTTCTTTTTTCTAGTAGATATAATCATATAAGCCTCGTGGGAGTCCATATTTTGCTATTCAGATAGAAGAGTTGGACTTAATTAATGATTTAATATTTTCTTATAAGACCTTAACCCTCAAAATTGTTACTGATTTGCTAATCATATATACTGGAAAATTAGGCTTGATTTGCTCATCGGATCTATAAGATTTTTATTTTCTATATTAATTTTCAAGTTCTGGCTATTCTGCAATGAGCTTTGTGCCTAATGTCTTATCAAATTTCTTATAAATTTGAGTCCAAATCAAATTTAAATGATGATAAATAATTTTTTTTATTAAATTAACGAGTCGAATATAATATAATGTCAGAATCAATTAGTAAACTAATTAACTTGCATATTATAAAGTAAGACATATATAACATATTAAAAGTTTTAATTTAGTATTATATGAAGTTGATGCAATGATTTTCAACTAAAATAGTGACTTTTTTTTATACATTTCCTCAAAAGAAATTATTTATACACTATATATAATATAAATTAATATTTGTAGATTGTCTGTGATATAACAAAAATTGTCCTATTGTCGGCCTATCAAAACACCGGGAATATAGGCTTGGTGTTTTCACTGGCTCTTTGTTTCTTTTCTTCTCAACTATATATATATATATATATAATTCTTTAATTTTTAAGCTAATCATCTCACTTTATTCTCTTGGTTCCTCTTAATCTTGGCATATATGATACTTTTATAGTTCCATGTTCATGCATTAATTGCTTAATTTTATCATATACCTATATATATATATATTAGTAATCATCAAATTAAACAAATGTAAAAAAGCATAATCTTGCTTTATGTAAATCCCAATCTCTATATAATTATATGATTAATTTGCTTCATATACTTTATATAATTTTAAAAGTGTTAATATCAAAAATTAATTATTAAAATTAAAAAATTTAATTATATATAAACTAATTCAACATCTTGTATTTAATTTACGTGACATTTTATATTTTAACATTTATTTTGAGTGATAACTGGATCAAGATAATTTTTTATTATAAGTCAATTAAAATTTATAAATTTTTTAATAAATGTAAAAGACTCATCTTTATATTTGTTAAAAAAAATATAGTCTTAATAAATATATCAATTAACATAAAAATACTTCTAATTATTTAGATAAAAAAGAAAAAATTTGTAATTGTTTAATTTTGATGGAATTATGCATGAAACTTGGAAAATATTAACCTAATATTTGTTCAAGATTCTATATATAATTTCATGCTAAAAAGAAAACGATTTTTATTTTCTTATTTGCTTGGTTTTCTGTTATTTTATTATTAGATTATTCTTATAAGCCAATCAATATGAACTAATTCTTATTTTCAATAGGTTGGTACAAATAAAGAAATTAATTTCCTAAGAGTAAGCACATGTTTGATTGATGTTTTCAAGAATGACCCCTTTTTTTTCTCAACCACCTAAAATTTGTTCTATATATACTAGAAAATTAATATGTTTGACAGATCTTGCTTTTGGAAACTTATTCTAGAAACAAAAACTAACCCATATTTTTATAAAGCTGGAATCTATATATTCAAAGTATTGTTTGAACAAATTAATAAAATATCATGAAAGCAACACCAAAGATTAATAAACTATAAAAGAATTCTGAAAACACTTAAAGAACTATTTGTTTATGAACAAGAAAAGTAAGAATCTGCCCACAAATAAAACCCTATAACTAGGGGTGTAAAAAAGGAATATGAGAAGTTTTGATATCCTTAAAATCTTTAATATATATATATGTGTAAATATTTTAATTTTTTAATTAGTTCCCTAAAAATTTTTAATCGGTAATCCAATTTATTATTATATTAATTTTGATCATCCAATTTATTATTATACTAATTTTGATCCTCCTAATAAAATTTTCTAATTTCACTCCTGACTATAACATTTTAAAGAGTCTTATAAATTATATATATACTTTTTAAATTTATAACTTTTACCATCAAGTTCATAATTTTGAAGGGAAATAAAAAAAAAAAATTAATTTCTATATTAGGGTTGCATTAAAATTGTATGTTTTTTGCTGTGTTGAATTTTTTAAAATAAATAAGAATATATATTATTGTGTAAATAATTTAGTAGCTAAGTATCGATCTCATAATCTAAAAAGTTAAAGATTTATATTTTGATAATTTTTTTACCTCTTAAATTTTTTTTATTTTATCTAATACCAACTACTAGGAGAAAACACATGTATAATTATAATTTTTTAAATGAAAAAAATACTATTTTTTAAATGTGATGTAAAAAGTATCAGTAGTGAATTTTTGGACCGTATGAATAAATAGAAATAAAAACGAAGATTCAAATAAGATATTTTATCGATAGCGAAAAATAAACTCCTAACTTCTTATTCGAAATGAGTTAAATGAATTGATTTTTGAACTCTACATCATAATTATTTCTAAAGTAGGATGAGCCTTTTACCTTAAAATCATTAATTTAGAGTTTTAGCAAATTATTTTTAGTTTTGGATTATTTTTAAATTTTTTTATTATGATTTTTTTTCATTAGTTTTATTTTTTTATACTTTTTAAGATTTGTAAATGCTATATAAGTTTACTTAATTTATTTTAGAGATAATTTTTAATTAATAATAATTTTATATTACCTTAAATTAGAGTTTTTTATTTTTACTTTTGAACGTTTGCACATTGCGTCAAAATGTGTCTATTTCAAATTGCATAGAGCAAATACAAATGTGATTAATGAATTATTAGGCCCTAATAACTGTTTAATTTTATTTGATATATATATATTTCAAATTTAAAATTTAAAATCTTATAATTTTTAAGAAAAAAGCGTAACACCCCAAACTGTAGTACAGTAAACAGTAGGAAGTAGCGAATCCTAATAATAGAATGATGTTAATTAAAAAATAAATAGGCCAAAAAAGTAGCTATTGAGAAATACAGAAGAAATTTAAGAAGAATTGTTATAGAAAAATTTAAAAAATGATAATTGACAGAATTATTTGGTAGAGAATTTTTATATATTTTTAAAAAGTTTTTACAGAAATTAATTGAGGATATTTAGAATTAAGATTATAAAATATTAAAAAAAAATAATTTAAGGTTCAATATGAAGTTAGAGAGACAAATGGATAGTAAAGAGAAGGAAATGATAAGAAAATCTGACTTTTTGAATAATTTGTCGGTAGACATTTTTTATTAATTTTTGATAGTAATTTGTGTAAATTTCTTTTACATGATTTAATTTGATGGATTTTGGATTAATTAAAAATAAATTGAAATATATATGATATTTAAGATGAGTGAAAATGGATACAAAATAAGAGAGGAATTAAGAGATATAAGTTATTGATTTTCAGAGTTTTGTCCAAACGGGTTCCGTATACAAATTTTGTAGCTACAAAAGTTCAATGATTAAGTTGAATTGAGGTACTAAGAATATTATAAGGTTTCATAGGATTTGAATGTCAATAATCTAAGGACTTAATTGAAAAGAATTGTGGTAGCAATTATAATTAAGGAAAATTATGGGCAAAATATGCAATTATCAAAAGTTATGGAACCCACTAATAAAATATCAATTTTTTTTTATCAAAATTCTGGAACATTTTGATGGGTTGGCCAACCATGTGTTAGCAAGAGAAATAATTGTTATTGTGGACAATTTCTTAAGTGTTATAAGGAATTGACAAGTAAAAAATTCTAGAATAATCTAAATTTTTCTTCAAACTTTTGCATCTTTTGACTTGGTGTTTATAAAAAGAAAAAAGAAGAATAGTTTTTCTGAAGTGGATGACCGAACCTTCTATATAGAAATAGCCACCAAATATTTTCAACCCAACCATAGAAACCAACCGAATAGATTAGGAAAGACTTGATGGAAGAGGAGGGATGATAGAAAATTGATAAAAGATTTTGTATTCAAGCAATTTAGTGGAAAAAAAGGGGGAGTAATTCAAGATTTTAACTCAAGATAAGTGTCTTAAACTTCAGTTTTTAATTTAATTTAAGAGTTCTATAGCTTAATTTAGTAAAGAATTGAGTAAATTATGCAAAAAGTGTAAGAGATAGACTAAGGTTTAAAGGGAGATTCTGAATCTGTGTTAAGACAGTAGATTGTAGTTCAAATTCCAAATTTTTAATGTATGAATTTGAGATTAGTCAAAACATGAAAGTTGTAAATAAATATGTTAATTTGATTTATGTAAAAGTAATTTCTAAAATTCTAAGTGAGGAAATATTTATCAGGAAAAAGCCGTGACTGACTCAAAATCAGGATTTCAAGAAATTTGCTACTATATTTTTATTGTACATAATGATAGAGACAGAATTAGAATAAATTTTCAACATAAAAAGTGTTCATTTATGTCATATATATAATTATGTAAAAGGGTTTTTCAACTGGGTTTATGTTTTATGAGATATTGAGTCATAAGTGTTAACTGTGCAGATTGACTAATAAATAGAATATAGGTTATTGAGTTATATTAATATAAGGACTTTAAAATCTGAATTAGAAAAAGTGTTAAACATAAAAAAAATATTCATTTTTTATATTATCTAAATGACTGTAAAATGGTTTTATAATTGGATGAGTACGAAATTAATTATAAGCATAGAAACATAGTCTGTTTGGATAGAGATTTCAGGGCAGTAGTTTAAATTTGAAAATTCACTAATAATTGTATAGTAATCCAAATATTCAAAAATTTGGATATGTTATATTTTTATATATCTATCTTCAATAGGAAAAAGAATTAAATTAATTGGTTAAGTATAGATTGAGTTATTAGCAAAAGAACAGAATCTGGCAAGTTAAAGTTACAGGGAAGAATGCAAGTAGCAGGGCCGATTATAAGGTTATGTTTAAATTAACATTATAAATTGTGTAGTAATGGGAATAAGGTAAATTTTATATATGTTAAAGCCTAATATGTTTAGTTTAAGTAGGAATAAGAATTGAAGTATTTGGATAAGTATAGGAAGATATATGGATTAAGGAGTATAAGCTGTTAGTATGAAATGTTACACAGAAAAACCTTAGTGATTTGGAATATTTAGAAATTTCTTAAATATAAGTGTAATTAATATAGTTTTATGTTAAATAATATCTAAATTGGAATTAATTGAATATGTAGAGTCAATAGTGAATAAATGACATAATTATTGGATTAAGAAAGAAATAAGTGAAAAATGTACCAGTGGAAAGTGTCAGTAAGGTGAGTAATATACATACTATTTTACTTGGCATTACCTTCAAATTAAATTATTGAAATTGCCATAAAATTATATTGTTGGCCAAAAATACCAATTGTATGATCCATGATTAATTTTATGCCCTTATATAATTCCAAATGATTCGTTTTAAATGAATTTATATGATTGGCCTAATGTTTCATGTATTGAACCCTTGAAAGTGTTTAAATTTATTTTTGATACCTAATGATTAAGCACTATATGTATGGCATTAATGAAATGACAGAAGTTTTAATGACATTGTGCATAATGGTTTGATTATTCTAACTATGAGGGAGTTAAGATTCTAGCCATACGATCTGATCAACCGTATGAATAAATAGCATACTACTGGATTGTAGTCTCTGCTTAATTGATCAATAATGATTCTATCATTTTACGATATGATATACTATGAATTTTAATGTCAATGGAAAACCAAATTCATATGTTAAATGATTTCAACTTTATGAATCTTTAATTGATTATTGAACCCATTATTATTATATGATATATTATGAATTTTAATGTCAATGGGAAACCAAATCCATATGTTAAATGACTTCAATTTTATGAATCTTTAATTGATTAATGAACTCATTATTATTGTATATTCTATGTTATCATTATCTTCTTGGTGAGCAACGCCCTCATCTAACCTTACAAGTAAGATAATATGTGTATTACTCATTGAGTATTATTATACTCATCTCGTAATTATTTATATTTTTTTCAAGAACAAGGCTATATTTGCCAAAATATGTTATATTAATGTAAAATGTAAAATTCTATAATTTTTTCAAAATAAAGCACAAATTTAGGGGGAGTTTTTTAAAACACATAATCATGCACTTTCTTTTATAATTGGTTGTTTGTCACCATAAAAAAGGGGGAGATTGTTAGACCTTAAGGTCTTCTTCATATTTATTTTGATGGTTACAAATACCAAATTATTGGACTAATAAATTTGTTTGATTATGTACAAGAATTTTCAAGAATTTCTCTGAAATATTGCAAGATGCTGCTTAGTCGAGGGCGCGACCAGTTGTAGTCGCGGGTGCGACTCTAGATACAAGCTTGGTCACAGGTGTGACAAAACCAGTAACAGTCTTGAAAAGCTTTAGGTCGCGGGCGCAAAATTGTTTGGAAAAATCCAAAGACATCCAGTAGCTTCAAGGTGAACAGCGGTGGTTGTTTCCCAAGTCATTCCTTTCTCCGGCTTAGGACGTCAAAAACTGTAATGTAATTATTTATTTTGAAAAATCATATTTATATACTCTTAGAGCTCCATGGTACTGTAGGATAGGTAATTGCGAGTGTATTTGAATGTTTTGTTTAATGAAAGTTACAAATGAAATGAAATACAAATGATGTGTATAAGTTAATAAAGTAAAGACTATAGAAGTGCTTTGAATATTAAAATGTAATTATAACTTGGTATGTATATATAGAAGTATTTTTATATATGATTGTGAGAATTATAGAGTTGAAGTTATAAGAATGATGAAAATATTGGGAGTGTTATTTTTATACAGGTTGTGTAATATGATAAATATATCATGGGATTAAATTAAAAATATAAGGGAAACCCTAACAAAATTTCTGTAAAAGTAATAATTTTCAAGTAGAATTTGAATATTAAAAAATGATTTTAAGTTTAAATGATTGATAATTGACTTGTTTAAAGGGTTTTATAAATTTATGGTGACTTAGATTTTATGAATTTTTGGTAACTTAGATTTATCTGTACCCTAATAACGTCGTGACCCCAAAATGGGACGTGATAAAAAGTAACATAAAAAAAAAGTGTTATGTGGTATTGTGACTTTTCAAATGAGGGTCTCTAAAATTTTTCTTTTTGCAAAATTACGTGTGTGTTTTATTTTGTTAGCAATTAAAGGTCTGATAATTTAATACTGTTAATTTTTGTTTATGTGGCACAACGTGACATTGAAAATTAATAAAAATAATTTTTTTTTAGTGATGTGGCATCCTAGAAAGTATTATAGAAGCTATTAGAAATAATATATATACATATATATTAAAATTTTAACTAAAATGAAATATTTTATTTTATTTTAACAAAAACATTAAAATTAAAAAAATATAATCATCGATCCATAATTATGACAAGATTAAAATTTTGAATAAAATCAAGAAACTGTCATAAAACTAACAGTCAAATTCAAACTCAGAAAATCAATATGAAAACGAATATGAGAAAACATATATGGGAGAAAGGAGCCCAAGCTAGCTGCGAAAGGCAATGTACTTTGCTGGTTTTGCAAGCTCGGTTCATTAGGCTGTGATGGTGGACTCTTTGCTGATGTCGGGCTCTTGGATCATCATGGTCACTGTCATTGTTACTTTCACTTTATCTATCATCTTCGTAATATATATACAACAAATTTCCCTTTACTGACTACGTTATCTAGAAAAACTGACGGTCCTAATGAAGCAGGATCAACTGAAACTGGAGATGGCGATGGTGATGTCTGAGTGGACTTTGAACTAAATGTTTCAAAAATTGGTCTAGATTCATCTTTATCATCGTGGCGACAAATGTAATTAACTGAAAAAAGTGATTGTGAATTGATGGAGCAGGACGAATTCCAACAACACCGGCAGCTCTAATACTCCAGAAATTGACGGCGACAATGAAAAAGAGTAACCTTACGAATCTAACATGGCATAAGTATTGGCCATTGCTAAAGCACTTAAACTCTCTAGTCTTTGCCCACTTTCGCTCGGTTGCAGCACACCTCTTATCATTGAGTCAAATTCCTCAAATGCCATCTCTTCGATCAAAGGTGAAATTAATCAATCTCCATAGAAGCTTTGGGATGTAATTACAAAAATTCTGGACAGCAGCAGGCTTTTCCCTTCTGTCCCTTTTTCTAATATCCCCAAAACAATTAATTTCACAGCTGATTCGCTTGCTAAGCAGGTTGTTGATAGGAAAGAGGATCTTATAGCTTGGTTATAGAGTTTTGTGCTCGGTTGAGTTGTTTTTGCTAACTCTGTTTTGTTTTTGTTCGTGGCTAGTTCACCTAAACTAGCACGTCTCTACTGCTAGTTTGTTTTTGAACATATTCTTATTAATCAATGAAATAGAGTTTCTCCATCTTATAAAAAAAAAAAAAAAAAGAATGATGAGGTGAATTATCAATGGTTGATAATTATTGAATAGATGTTAATCAAGTTGTTGTTAAGAAGTAATCGATATAGGCAATATCTTTTCTAAAAAAAAATTGTAGACAATATTAAATAAATTTATCTATAAATAAACTAGACAATAGATAAATAAATATTTTAATCAATCATTTTGAATAATAGTACTTATAATACTTACAATTAAATACTAATTTCTTAAAATTCTTATTTTTTTATTTCATCCAATAGATTTATTATTTTTTCAATTGTAAAAAAAAGGAATTTTGATATAAGTTTATTGTTTATATCATATATACATTTATTACTAGACTATATTTTATTGCGTTTTGATAAATTTATTTAATATTAATTATTTTTTATAACTATTTTAAGGGTACTCATTAAAATACATTTTTAATATTATACTCTAAAACATTATTGAGAAAATATTGTGTTGAATATATGATCTATTATAGGCTAATCAAAATTTTTTTTAAAGTGAATGTGAAATAGCATTCAGAGAGTATTTTCAAATACAAAACTGAATCTTAATGACACATAGTGATATAAACATTCAAACTCTGAAGTTTGTGAATCCGTTTGACTATATAAAATAATCAAAGTTAAAAAAATATATCATTTAAGGTGTTTAGTTTTGGGATTGATTTGGGCTTCCAGCGATAACTAATGATATATTTTGGTCAAATTTCTTTATCTAAACTTTCGTTTTGGCAATTTAAGATTTCTTATTTATTTTTAATAACTTTTGTTTTCTTATTTTCTTTTAATATGAAATCTATTTTAGGTCGCCTTTTAAAATATTATTTTTGTAATATTTTATTTTCTCATTTATATAAATTTGATAATTTATTTTCTTTTCAGAATAAATTATCATATTAGACAATGAGAGTTTTTTGGAGACTATTCTCTATATATAGTCATGTAAACTTAAAAGTTGAAGAAATTTTTGATTGAAATAAAATAACCTTTATGTGTGTAAATATTTTAATTTTTGATATTATTTTAATCAACGAATTTTAATGCCTATTAATATGATATTCAACTAAAATCAATTAATTTTTAGAAGATTTCTGCTACGTTAGTAAAATAATTTTTCTGTGTAAAATTATTTCAATTTTTTATATTTTTTGAATCAATAAATTTTAATACTTATTAGTATAGTATTAATCTAGAATCAACGTATTTTTATAAAGTTTCCGCTAAGTCAAATAGAATGTTAGTGATTGATAATAATGATAGATTAATTAATTATTAGAAATTTTAGGGAGGTATATATGATTTCAGTTTTTAGGATCTGTTAGTATATGTCAAAACCCAACATTTAGTTCAACCTATATAGTTAACAAGAAAGATTAACATATGTTAGTTACTGAAATACTCGATATTGCTCCTCATTCCCAACATTTCATTTTATAGTTTTTGTTAATTAACCTATTTGATGTTATTTCATTTATAAATTCCATTATCCATATAAAAGATTATTGATAACAAGACTACTCTTTTTTCCAAATTATTTTGTGTGATTAAATAATTTATACTTCATTAAATATAATGAGTGTTTAGATCCTTAACTTGAGAACTCAAATTCCCTGGTAGAAATTTTAAGTAATTTGAGCGTTTCACAGTTTACTTTATTAATGGATTTTATCTCATAATTTGAATTTTTTATTAAGTTATTATGGGCCTGTTTGGTTGACTAACTAAATACTCCTAATTACCGATTGTCAATATATGCGTCGCCAATTAAAAAAATTTGTGTTATTTAGTTGGCCAATTAAAAATTTCGATTATAACAAAATTTTTTTTCAATCGGCAAATCTAATAAGCAGCTATAAGTTACTTTTAGTTTGACAATTACACTTTTATACCAATTGCACATTTAAAAATTCCTCTACCAAACATCTCCTATATACAGTTTATTTCTCAAAACGATATTTTAACAAAACTCATTAATGACTTTTTAAAAGTCTAATTTGATAATTGTATATCCAAACATTTCCATAATAAGTATTTATTAAAAAATTTAATAGGTAAATAACATTAAAAATTATTAAATTTTATACTTATTTTTAATTTAATTATTAAAGATTAATTTAATGCAAATAAATCACTGAATGAATTTTAATTTTTATCGCAATAAGATATGAATTTAAATTTTTTTGACGATAAACTCATCGGAATGACTGTTCAATTAAGCATTTTAAATCTTAATAAATATATATGAGTATATACACAAATATTCAATTTCTCTATCTATTTAGTTTGATATATAGCCAAAAAATTGTGATTTTTAAGTGTATGGATCCACATACATGTATCTGTACTAAAATTGCTATCCTAAAACATTTCATCATCATTTTTAGTGATTTATTGTAGAAAAATTTAAAATCATACTTTACTATAATACAAATTAAAATTTAATGACTCATTTACATCAAATTAATATATAATAGTCAAACAAAAATAACTACAAAATTAAAAACTATGTATACGAATTTTAATTAATGTGACTTAAGATATTCATATTTATGAGAAAAATTATTTATTGTTAAATTTGTACACAGTTAATTATAATTTTTAATTAATATTTGCTATTTGTACTTGATTAGTATAATATATTAAAAAGAAAAATAAAAGATATAGAATAATAAAATAAAAATAAATAAATTCTCAGTGGGTGTTTTACATTTTAATAACAATAATATTTTGAAAATAAATATATGGTTTAATTTGAAATTTATAATGAAGAATGTGAGTAAGATATGAAAAAGTTAAGTCTCAACAACAATTTATAAGGATAAAAGTTCAAATAGAATGATTTGATTATATCCAATTCCATGTGAATATCAACATGATATGATACGACTATTGTTTTGGATGGGTATCAAATGAGCTGGTTTGCTTGGAATTCATTCATTGCACATTCTTTATTCTTTTTTGGGAATTTGAGTTTGTCACACGAAAGTAAATTAATGTAGATGGTCCTCTATTGATTAAATTTTTTAATTATGTAAGCATTAATTTCCCTGCTGCTTTAGACCACTTCAATGGGATGTACATAAATCATAATTCACTGCATTATTTGTCTCCCTTCAAAGGACAATTGCTATTAAGTTTTTGATATAAATTTTTAAAAATTAATTTATTAAAATTAAAATATTTATTTTTATATTAATCACTTAATATATTTATATTTAATTAATATATAATTTTTTTTATATAATATTTTTAACAGCCCCTCAAATGACACATTAACAAATATAATTTTTTATAAGCTTGGTTGACACTTAAAATTTATGATATGAATTAAGTTAAGATAAAATTTAAAAATCTAAAAAATACTCATACCATGCGAAAAAATAAATTCAAAATATGAGAATAACCTCCTACTATGTTAAGAAATAAAATTGAATTCAGCCTAATTTATGATATAATGGAAAGTGATACAAAAATCGATTAAATTATGATATTATATTGAGTTTTTCAATATAAAGTTTTAAAAAATAATTTTAAAAGTTAACTTATTAAAGTTGGAATGTCCTCTCATATTAATTAAATAAAAATATATTAAAATTTTTAATATAAATTTAGAAGAATCGATTTTAAAAATAATTTATTAAGATTGAAATGTATTTATATTTAATTAATATAAAATATTTTTTCATATAATATTCTTAAGAATTGTAGGCAAAGAGGCATGATTAAAATTGAGGTCTTAGAATCAAGAAATTTCAAATTGAAACTCTACTTTGATTAAGAGATTGTTGGATTTTATTTATTATTTAAATTGAGTTTATTTGAATTTGATTTTATATAAAATATATTTGTTTGAATTTATTAATATATATAATATTTTTGGGTAAAAAAGGGAGAATATATTGTACTTTTAACATTTTTTTTTCCAAAGTATTTTAATACCCTTTCATTATAGTTTGCTTCATTTTTTTTTTTATATGATTCTCTTTGGCTTTACCCATCATTATTCATCAATATTGTCATGGATCATTCAATTATAAAAACACATTTTTTTTTCCTATTAATTTCTTAATAGATACTCTGAATTGAATCTCCTCATTTTTTAAAAAATAAATTTTCTTGCTCTCTCTATATAGTTTTATAATATATCCATGTGCTCAACATAAATCATTTGATATTTAATCAAACCTAATATAAAAAGCATTTGTTTTTTTATTTCGAATTATTTCATTTATTAAATATGTTCAATAAAAAGACTAAACCTAAGTTCATTTAAAAATTTTATTTTCAATGAGAAAAAAACTTCTTTCAATCAATTGAATATAAAAATTTTATTCAAATCCAATTAAATTAATAAAATATATTAATAATAACTTTTAATAGTCAAATAAGTTGCGTCATATATACTGACTTTATATAACAAAAAATTTCGAGCACAATTCAATTCAAAGACAGATTTTAAAAAATTGAAATTAAATCCAAATTTTTTGAATTGAGAATTATCAATCAAAGAATTACATTCATTAATTACATAACTTGAAATTCATTTTTTTCCCCTCCAAATAAAAGAAAGAAAGAAAAAAAAAAAAAAAAGATAAAGCATGTAGAAATCATTTGAATAGCAGTATATTAAAAAAAAAAGGATTGGAAGAGACGGAAAGGAAACGTAACCCAACTCCATGATTAAGATTAGATTAGATTCCAAATTCCAAAGGGTTGTGTGGTTGTGTAGTGTAGCTAGCTATCAGGAACATGAGTGATGCAACCACACCACCATAGCATCTGTTGTGTGGTTCATGTGAGTAAATAGTTGGTGTTTGGTTATTGCGGTAGTCCAAATTTGTCATTGACATGATCACCAATCAACAAACCCTCTTTTATAATTTAGACAATTGTTAATGCCTCTATTACTATTGCAAGACATTTCCCCAACTTGCTGCACTTTTTGTTGCCCATTCCCTAGGCAATCTCTTCCATCTTAAACTATCATGGGTCCCTTTTGCCCCTCTCCTTCCTTTCCCTCTCAATTTATAATTCCCCTAATTAACTGAAAAATAATCATAAAATTATATTAATTTTAATTCCCAACCAAATCATTTCATTATATTGATCCCTATTTCAATTGGTTAGACTGAGGCCTTCAAAGAAGAGGACTTAAATTCAAAACCTGTCTTAATATATTTATATGTGAAGATAAACCCTAAGAATAATGACTTTATTTTTTTTGTTATTTCAACATTAATTTCCCTCTTGAGAGAAAAAGTGCTATGCAATGGCCTTATAAAACTATGGTCCGATGTTGATGTGAGATCGAACATCATCAAATATTATTTTGAGAATATTATATTAAATTAATGAATTCACATTAAGCAGATGATCTAAATGTAATAAAATTAAGAGATTTATAAGTAAAAATTATCCATGATCTATACTTTATGATGAGATTCATAATAAAAAAAAAAATAGGATGAGAAATAAATGTATTTTTTGACTGTTATGGGATGTCTTGTATTTACGATGCACAATTTTTTCTTTTTTCTTTTTCTTTTTTATCATTGGTTAAAGAAATAACTTTTTGTTAAGATGAAAATGAGTCGGTTGCCTTTTCTTGCACCAATAAGTAATGGTGAAAGTTAAATTGATTAAATTAAATCGAAATTAATAATTTTATATTTATTTAATTTGATTCGATTTGATTATATTCGATTTATCAGTTTTAAATTAAAAATATTTTTTTATAAACTGTTATTATTTTATTATAAATTTAAAAAAAAAATATCAATAAAATATTAATGATAAAAAAATCTTAATAATAACTTAATGTTCAATATAAAATTTATCTATTTCATTAATTAACACACTCAAAAAAAAATTTTTTAAGAATTAATTTTTTTATTTATTTTTAGTTTATTTTTTTATAATATTGTTTAATTAACTAAGCTAATTACTCTTATAAAAAAATAATAAAATTTTAAGATGTATAATGACACACTAACTTTATCATGTGATAGATAAAATTCCAATTCTCATCATTTGAAAATACTCTTAAATCAATCACCATTTCAACCAACTCATCATAACCCTTTTCTATCAAATGTGTGTATAAGCAAAATGAGTCCACCAAATGAGCTAAGAATGTACGTGATATAATAAGGACAATGAGGAGGCAATAATTTCAGGCACTGTTATGTTATCTTTTTTGTACACGCATGCGATCGTCAGGTTGCCTCTCTCTCTATCTAAAGCTAATTTATATATGTTTACAATATCAGCTACGTTTCCTCTCTATCTTCCATATAAATTATCAAACCTTCGTGTCTTGCTCTCACTCTTCACTATGCTTGACATGCTTGCTTCCAATTTAAACAATATATCTACAATTCCTTTATTAACAACTTAATTAATATATAAAGGAAAATATTTCTTTAAAAAGATTTTAATAATTAGTAAAATAAAAAAAAAAATATTGATTTAGTAATACTGAAGTTTTTTAGCATTAGATAAAAGAAGATTCGAATTTTAGTCTATTATCTAGCATTATATTAATTATATTTTGGTATACATGATATTAGAGTTACTTATAATTTTAAAAGGATAAAAAAGAAAAGTGGGCTTATTTTCTCTTCCGAGTACATGTTATTAAAATTAATAATTAATAATAATAAGTATATATTTATAATAACAATTTGATAGCATGATTAATTAAATATCAACATTTGTTAACAATATGTGAATCATACCATCAAATATTTATAATAGTTTTATAAAGATTGTGACTATATATTTATGGAGTTGTATATATATCATATAGTAATATTATTAATTTTTATTAACATCAAATTTTTAATTTTTAATTTTGAATGGTACGATTTATATTATTTTAAAATGAATTAATTATAATAAATATTTTAATTATTGAGTTCTGGACAAAGCTAATTTTAACAAAAAATTCTTTAAAAATAAAAGCATTAAAATAGGATTTTACTCTCCAACCCTCCTAATTTAAAATGATAAATAATCAGCTTATTAATTGATATGGGGATGTTTGATTGGCCAATTAAATACTCATTATTGTCGATTGCTAATATGTTCATCGCCCATTGAAAAAATCTGTGTTATTTGATTGGCCAACTAAAAATTTCGATTATAATAAAAAAAAATTTCAATCGACAAATCTCATAAGCAGTTATAAACTGTTTTTAACGATTATTGATTTGAAAATCATATTTTACTTTTATCTCATTCATTTAAAATAATATGTAAAACCTTTATAAATTAATCACTACAAGAAAGAATGAATTTAGTGATGAAATTTACGGATGGAATATTATCCGGTAACATTTTCCGTTAGTTTACCGATGGAAAGGCAAATGCTAATAGTACGTTTTATTTGCTGACTAATTACTGATGGATTATTGTCGAAACATACAAACGCTGCAAAAGTTGTCGGTAAATATGGCAGGAATTTTGCGCGTTCACATTTATCGATTATTTACTGATTATAAATTTTAGGTGCCAAATTTTTGCACCCACTAATTTACAAACGAATTTGACGACGATTTTTTTACCTCCTGATTTTTAATGTCAGTTGGTAAGTGGTCGGTTAAATTAAAATATTATTTTTTTATAATATGGAAACGGATTGCCGATGAATGCATTCCGTCGATAAATAGAACATATATAAAGCCGACTCTGAACGTCACCGCTCAAAAAATCTGCTCCATCTCTCTATTTCTTCTACATCTCTTCGTTTTCTTCTCTCTTCCTCCTGATTTCTCCAAAAATCTGCTCCATCTCTTTATTTCTTCTCCATTTATGGGTTTTCTCCTCTCTCCCTGTGGATTTATCCTCTCTCTTCCTCATGGTTTCTATCAAAAGTAAGTTTATTTTTTCCAATTTTTCCATTTTCAATTTCTTTCTATTTTCCTTTTTTGTTTGATTTTGTTATTATTTTTTGTTTGCTGACGGATTTGTAATTTGTTGAGTTTTTTTTATTATGTTTTTTATTATTTTTTGTGATTATGTTTCTGATTTTTATTTTGTTGTTATCTTTTTTTTTTATTTTTTATTATTACTGTATGTTGAATTGAAGAAATGCACAGACCTTTTTTGTTATTACTGATTATGTTTCTGATTATTTTTTGTGATTATGTTTCTGATTTTTATTTTGTTGTTATTTTATTTTTATTTTTTGTGATTATTTTTTTTATCATGATTATTGATATTATTAATTATTATGAAACAAAATGATTTATTAAAAAAATATAGAATCATACATGGACCAAGATAGTATTTTTAGAGATATTTTTAGATCAATTATTGAGATTTATTTGTAATTTTGTAGTTTAGAGTTTTTTTAACTTTGTAATTTCTTTTTTTTTTAATTTGTAATTTATTTGTAATTGTTATGAAAAATAAATAAAAATAAATAATAATAATAATAATAATATAGAAGAGAGAGTTTTATATTGTCTTCCTGGCGTATATTATAAAATAATATGAATTCCTATTTATATGATTAATCTTTATTATAGGTTACAATATATAAATTCATCATAAATTACAACATAAATAGTGTAATAAAATTAAACTTAAATATAAAAACTTATGAGTAATGGAATAGATGTATGAACATTCACATTTATCTATATATTTATAACATTCTCCCTTAAATATTCATTTTTACAAAAAATATACCTTATTAAAACCTTATTAGTAAAAATTTGGTAGGAAAAAAAAACTAGTGAAGAAAAAAGATTACAATATTCTCGCATTATAAATATTATACTGTTTTAAAAAATCTTATCAGAAAAATCCAATATGATAAAATATTTGGTTCAAAAAAAAATATAGTGTTAAATTTCCCCTATTTGCAATATTACTAAATATATTTAATATATTGCATTCCAATATTATGAACCAATGTTTTAAATATTGTATTAGGAAATATTTTAACGAACAAATATGTTATATTGTCACTTTGATCAATTTGTTGAATACTAATTTTACTATTATTTTGTTTGATATGAAAAAATAATATCAGACCTTATATTATTAGTAAGATGCATTTAGTGTGCTTATTACACTAAGATATGGTACTTCAGAATTAAAAATTTATTTATTATCTTATTGAGACCGAAAAGAGTTCTCATTCACATAAAGTGATTGAACAACCATTAAACTATTCAATATAAATGTGATTTGTATATAAAATTATAAAGGAACTTTTTGTATATAAGTTAACTGATAAATAAAAATTTCTCTAGTCAAATGTTCAATTTGTAAACTGAGATAAAATTTTATTTTTCCAAAATTTTTCATTTCAAATTCATTTTTCAAATAATATATTATTTTTTGGAAATTTTTCAAAAATTTCAATAATATTCAAATTATCAATATATACAATAATTATGATAAATTCATGTACACATTTATTTATAGTATCACTTTTATATTCTACTTTGAACAAGTATTTACTAAAGCAATTTTACCATATGCTCCTAAATTGTTTTAATCCATACAAAGTTTTTTGTCATTTAATTAAATAAATTTCTTGATAATTTAAATTATATTTTTCTAGCATTTTAAATTCTTTAGGGATTTTTATATAAATATTATTATCAAGTGAGTCATATAGGTAAGTTGTAATTATATCCATTAGGTGCATGTCAAGTCATTTATGCACTGCTAAATTAATAAGATATCAAAATATTATTGCATCCACCACAGAAGAATATATCTCTTTATAATCGATTTCATATTTTTTCGAAAAATCTTGTATAACAAGTATTTTTTTGTATTTTATAATTTTATTTTTCTTATTTCTTTTTCGCATAAAAATTTATTTGTATCTAACAATTTCATATCTTCTAGTGTTTGGACTATTGGTCTAAAAATCTTATGCTTTTCAAGAGAATCCAATTCTGCTTGTATTGTATCTTTCCATTTTGGTCAATCAACTCTATTTCAACATTATTGAATAGATCGTGATACAAGATTAACATTTTCATTCATAAAAATATGTTATAACATATGTAAAATAGTAGTCAACAATCATTTTATTTCTATTCTATCTTTTTTCATAACCAACATAATTTATCAATATCTTTTTATTTTTATTAATTTCAGGTATATATACTTTTTCAAGAAGTGTATCTATATTAGTATCTGCATTTTCAATAAAATTATCTTGATTATTTATTTATTTTTTCTCTTTTAAGGACTTTTATCCTTATAATCAATAACCTTCCACGTTTCAAGTGTGTTTGAGATTTATTAACATTAATAAATTGTCCTTTTAGGATGACAATATAAATTAAAATATTAACGGCTATTATATAAGATTTTGTTACTCATTTTAAATTAGCAAGTGCATCCGGTAATTGATTTGCTAATTTTTGCAGATAAATTAATTTATGAATTTCTTGTTCATATTGTTTTGTTAGATAATGATGAAATATGTCATGTTATTGTATTCCTCAATTTTTATTATCTCCCCATAATGCTGGAAATATTATTTTATCAAATGATAATCTGCAAATCGAACAATAAATATATTATTATTAATGACTCAAAATATTTAATTATTGATGGAAATTTATATCCAACTTATATTTCTAACCTCTTTTGAGGACTTATCTTAGTGCGTTGTGATAGAGTAATTATGATATATATCGCACATTTAAAAATTTTTAGATGAGAAATATATGACTTTTGACCAAAAGCCAATTGATTGATTTGAATAATTTTTTAGTTCTTCAATAGATTCCCACGTGATTTTTCAATATTTTTTTCATTATTTTTAAACTAAGATGAGCTAACTTGTTAAGCCATATAATAAAAATATTTGAATATGTAAACTTCTGATTTACTATAAGATTCTTTTTAATTTCACTAATTTTTATATAACACAAATCAGAGAAAATAACAGAAATTTTTTCACTATTTTTTTTACCCGAAATAATATTTATAATATGAAAGTATTCTTGATTCTTCTCATTTACCGTCTCAATATGATATTCATTATTGCGAATATTTTTAAAACTTAATAAATTTTTCATGAGACTTTGGAGAAAATAATATATTATGTATAATAAATTTTGTTCCTCTTGTGATAATATATTGGCTCTTCTGGAGCTTTCAATTATTTTTTTGTTTTACCAGAAATAATTGCCTTACCTATTTTTAAAGAAGAAAAATATTTAACATTTTTAAAATTGTATGAGTTATCACACTATTCACAATATATATATCGAAATCAATTTTCCCTTTCAATATTTTCAAAAAATTATCTGTCACATCAACTTGAGCAATATCTATATGATCATAATTAAGGTCATCATGGCTAGAGATAAAATTTATCTTCATATTTTTTTCTCTCTTTTTGCGATACTTGCTAAATATCAATAAAATATTTTATCATATGACAAATATGTGACCAATTTTTCTTCATATCATATCAATAATATTTATTTTAAAAAATTTTGACAACCTTTTCTATTCTTATTTCTGTATAAGTATTCTTATGATATTTTTTTATTCTTATGAAAAGAATAATTATTATATATTTACCTTTAAATTTGATAGTATTATTGTTATATATTACGACATTCATTTTAGGGAATGAGATAATACTAGTATGATGTGTTTTATAAATTTTTTACTAACAATTTATTATTTTATTCAGTTAAGTATGACTGCATTCATTTCAGAAAATGAGATTAAACCAGAAGGTATGGAGTTAATTTATAATATTTTTTTAATTTTTTTATTAATATTGCTACTGCAGGAGCATATTCCATATATGAAAAATATTAACATATCATTATTTATAAATATTCTTCATACATTAAAAGTAAATTATAACAAAAAAATTAACATATTTAAAATAAAAGAATAACTTTATAATATCAAAATGAAAAAATTCACTATCATTATCAATACATGATTAAATTAAAAAAAAAAATTATAATAATTATTCTAATTTTTTTTTTACTTATACTTTTAGAAATTACAAATATAAATCATTTTCTTTTATTTCAAATTATATTTTAACAAATATAAAATATTATAATCTATACAAAAACAAATATGAAAATTAGAGTAGAATTTTTTTTATGTTAGATGTAGATTGAAAAATAAAATAATAATGCATAAAAATAAAATTTACTTATTCAAATACCTAAATTAGAATATCATCAAGAGAAAAACTTGAAATTTCAAATATTTGAATAAAAATGTTATCTAAGAGAAATATTTTTAAACCTTTTGAATAAGAAAGCTATTAAATATATCATGAAGAACAAAATTGAGTAGCATAAGAATAAAAAAATTATGATCTACCCATTAACAAAAAATACTCTAAAACATATAAGTATAATATTATTATCAATAAAAAACAAAGAGACGTGAATTATAAAAAAAAAAAAAAACAATGACGATATAAGAATTTTCTATAAGAATAATAAACTCATATATTTTAGTATATTTTCATATATATAAATAATTCATTAAAATAATGAAATAAATAAGATGCATGAAATTAATATTTTAACAGTAGATAAATTTACTTAGATTTAATTGCTTAAAAATAGAGTATCATGCTAATAATGCGTTATAAAAAATAAACAAAATAAAAATAAGAACAAGAATAAGAATATAGAAGAAATAGTTTTCTACCGTCTTTTTGGTGTGTAGTACAAAGTAATATGAACTAATATTTATAAGGTTTATCTTCATCATAGATTACAATATATAAACTCACCATAAATTATAACATAAATAGTGTACTAAAATTAAACTTAAATATAAAAACTTATGAGTAATAAGATAGATGAATGAATATTCACATTTATCTATATATTTATAATAGTAATCTGTTTTTTTTTTTTTTTTTTTGTAATGATTTATTTGTAATTTTAAATTTTGTATTTTTATTTTAATCTATAATTTTTGTGTAATTTTTAATTATTAATTGTATAATTTTAATTAATTTATACAATTTAAAAATATAATAAAATTAAATATAGTATTAAAATTAGTTAATAATTAATTAAATAATAATAAATATTATTGTAAAGATTAAGAAATTGAAAAGTTTATTAGACTTAATTACATATTGAATTTAAATTTTTTATGGGTTTTATACCGTGACATTTTAAAAGGAATGTAAATACCATGTTATTCTTCATTCCTTTTAAGATATGTGGTATTTAATCCTAAAATATTTGAATTCAAGAGTCTTATCAATTTAATAGTATTTAGTTAAATTTATGAATTATCCAATTTCTAAATTTATAAATTGAACAATCATCAACTTTATATTAACTAAATATTAAAAGTTATCTATCTATTAAGATTTATAAATACTATTATTATATATTAATAATGGTATTATAGAAAATGTAGTAATTATATTCTAAATAAATGGTTAACAGTGTTTTTTTTTTCTTTTTCTAAAAAAAGGCTATCAGTTTCAATATTCATTTTTTGTTAAGCAATAAAATCTAATTTTGATTCTATTAAAAAAAAAAAAAAGAATAGGCCACTGATAACCATTTTTTAGAATATATATTAGATTTTTTATAATATCATTGTTAACAATTTATTTAAATAAATATTAGATATATAGTCTCTACTATTTTAATTAAATAAAAAAAATATGATGATAGGAAATTAAATTAGTTTTGACTAATAGAATTTTTTTAATAATTTAATATTTTAGTTAGTTATATTTTTTTCCTGTTTATAATTAAGTTGAAAGTAGAATATAACTAATTAGAATATTAAATTATTAAAATTATTATGTTAGTCAAAAGTGATTTAATTTCTCCATCATAATTTTTTTTTTTTTATATTAAATTCAATGACAGATTGCAAAACGCGAACCAACATATTTACCGATGGCCTTAAAACTTTACTGACACAATAACCATTGCTAAATTACCAACCGAAATAATCTTCTGTCAGTATACAATTATTGACGAGTTTTTTTCGACTTCAATTTTCTTTTGATATTCTGTCGGTGATTCTTTATACTGACGGATAGTTTCGTCAATATTCCACATATTTTTTACAGTGAATATAATTGAGAATGATAAATTTTATTAATTAATAGAGATATTATTTAATTAAATATTAATTTAATGTATTAATTTAAATTACAACTGTAAAAAATTATTATATAATAAAAATTATTAATTTATGTTTTACTATATATAATTTTAGTTTTTGGAGAGAATATATAACTTCAAAAAATGGTAGTCTAAGATTTTCTTTTTCTTCTTATTCTAAAATAGAAGAAACTGAGAATAATTATAAGATGAAATTTGAGCTGTTGATTCCTAGATTGCCCTAAATTGGGTATTTCCCAAAAAAAAAAAAAACACATATCATCTGAAGAAGAAGAAGGCTTGAAGTCTCGACATATATCTTCTTTTTCTTTGATTCCCATGCTTTGGGTTTGGTTGGCAAAGAAGGCTTAGGTAGTGTTCTTCTTCTTCTCTGATTCCCATGCTTGGGTTGGGTTGAGCAAATTACTGTGGAAACGACCATGGCAGGTATGATGTGGGGCAACAGTTGTTGAAGCGGTCATGAAAGCAGACAAAGCAGCTCTAGAGAGAGGAGCATTCCCTAAGCTACTTGACGTTCTCGTCATCTTCATCGGCATTACTCTCGTGAAGCGATGGTTGCGATGGTGATTGTTGGCCAATTTTATGATGTATGTGTAAGTTGTCTTCTAAAATTATTGACACTTTTGCTCTGTTTTTATCCAAATAAAAATTGTCCATGTTATAATCAATGGCGGCAATGGAGACTCATAGTCGTTTGTAGGTGGTACAAATGAAGATGGTAGACGGCGATGGAAAACTCACCTTTATGCTGAAACCTAGATGAAACCCAGATATGATGAGTTTTAATATTTTTATCATTTACAAATATGATTTTTTTATTTTAACATTTTTTTATTAATTTAAAAATATGAATGGATCACGCAACTAATTTCCGTTTGATCTAATTAACAGGCAATCCCTTAATTGATTTAGGAAATAAGTTCAAGAGAAAAATTGACTCTTTTTATTTGTGAGATCCAAATTGAAAATTTGATTAAAATTCATGCCCTGAAATGGTTATTTTTCTTCAATAAATTAATAGTTAATTGTGAAAGAGGATGGAGGATACAATATTACATCCCACACTCAGAGAAAAAATCTCTGAGTTTTGAGAACTAAATTGCACCATGGCTAGCTTGGAATTGAAGTTTAGGAAACTCTTATAGATAATTATCACTGAATAAATAATATCTTTGATAAGTCTGGTATCAATGAGGAGGTGCATTAGGTCTACACTATTCTTCATTAGGCCTGCAAGAAAGAAAGTGGAAGTTAGGGACGAAACTTTATTATGGGAAGTTAGGGACGAAACTTTATTATGGTCCGAGTAAGTCAAAGTCATCCGAATGAAAAAAAAAATCTCATTAATATATAACAATTTTTTCATTATTCAGATGAAAAAAAAAATTAATTAACATATATAAATATTTTCATTTAAAATTAATTTTTTACACAATAAATTTTTACCTCATCTAAAATTAATTAATAATATTATTAATTTATAAATGTTATAAATATATAAATAAATGTGGATGTTCATTCATCTATCCCATTACTCATAAGATAAATGTGGATGTCTATTCATCTATCCTACTACTCATAAGTTTTTGTAATTAAATTTAATTTTATTACACCATTTATATTGTAATTTATGGTTGATTGTTATATATTGTAACATATGATGAAGATGAACTCTATAATAGGAGTTCATATTACTTTGTAATACACACCAAGAAGACAATAGAATACTCCCTCTTCTACATTCTTATTCTTGTTCTTGTTCTTGTTTTTATTTTCTTTATTTTTCATAACACGTTATCAGCACGATTCTCTATTTTTAAGCAATCAAATCCAAGTAAGTTTGTAATTTAACATCTACTTTTGTTTATATTATTTAGTTTCATATTCATATTTGCTATTAGAATTAAGGTTTTTCTATATTTTAA
>CANXYC010017769.1:0-14740 GCA_948193065.1 Aleurites moluccanus | reverse complement strand
TTGAAAAAGAATCCATTAGGCAAATGTCATGTTTTGGCCGAATGGTATGATTAGGGTTTGAGAAGTGTATTTTGATATTAGTTAGGCTTAAATGTTATAATGAGGTTCATTAGGTAATTATAGATGTTATTAGATGAAATGGTATTGGTAAATTGAAAGAATGGATTGAATGGTGCTAAGTTAGGTGTGATTTAAGTTACTAAGTTTCATTGATAGAATAATGAATTGAGTAAAGCTAAGGTTGAATGTGATTAAGTATAAAAAAGTATAGCAATGTATGAGTTTAAAAGGGTATTTTGGGTAATTAAAGGTTAGAATGAGAATTTGCTTAAGTATAGCATATTGTATGTTTGATGATAAATGCTTTGTATGTTGTGTATATTTAATATATTTTGATGAAATTGTCATGTTTTATGATGATTTATAGCTTATCGGAGTGTTGTGTGTGTTTATAGGTGATCTGTCTGTAACTCCCGATCGGAGTGCGGATCGGCGAGTTGAGTAGAGCTCGTAAGTGTTTTGGACGATTATAGTTACTTTAGTGCTATCGGTGAGTTCTTTAGCATAATTATGCATGATTTGCATGAATCATAACATTTCATATGTCATATATATTATATATGTAGTTTGTTAGCCAAAAACAATCAAAGTTCCAATTGGCCCATAAAAACACCTACTGCAAATACTTAAACTGACCTGTAATTCAATTGACTATAAAATGAAAACCAGATAGCGAATTGGGCCACCACTTGGCCCAATCATCTAGTCCCGACCTAAGCTTCAAAACGGTAATTCCTTTGGTAACGCAGTTAACTAGAAACTACCTAAAAATCCCAAAACGGACCCGTAATATGATAGCTAGTTGCGACAGCGCAACTGGGCCTAGCAGGCCAATTTTTGGTAAATCTTAAACTGTCCCTATTTATTTTTATTTATGTAAATATAATTGTTTTATTGCTATATAAGTTATATATATGCCATATTTAATGTTAATTGGAGGCACATTTATATGATATTAGTTCAGGGCTATTTTCGATGGTATAGAGGGTAAGTCCATTGACTGTGTGCACACTGTGTTATAGGACCCCTGCTAGAGAGGAACAATGTATTCTCTAGTCATAAGGAACTTATCCTTACGTGAGTTATTTATTTATGGGACCCCTGCTAGGGAGGGACGTTATATTCCCTAGTGCAGTGCACTTTATGATAGTGCTGAGTATAAAAGTTCAAAAGTGATCCAAATCCTGTGATATCATATATGTGCTACCTAAAATGATTTATATGATTACTATTGGATTCTTATCACAGTAAAGTATCTATTATTTCATATGCTGTACTTTATTAAATATTTTATACATATTATTAGCATTATTACTATTATTATGCATTTACTGCATTTTTATGCTCTAGAATTCATTAAGTATTTTTATACTCATCCTTTCAGTGTTTAATGTTTTTTTCAGGTTTTCGGTGAGGCACGTATTCCATTGGAAACATCTCCATCTTCCTTGAAAGTGTATTGCATGTAAAAATCAGAACATAAATTAATGTAAAAGAACATGTATAGAATAGTTCCATGGTACTGTATATAGATTTTGGGCATGTAGATATTATTATAAGTTCATAATTTATAAGTATGCTTATTTTATATGTGTTGATAGTTTATATATTTTTATGGAGATGTTTGAATATATATATATATATATATATATATATATATATATATATATAAGTGTTGAGATTGAAATTATTGATGGAGATCCAGAGGGATCAGAAGTTGAGAATGTTTATGAGATTTTATTGAAGTGTTATTTCTTTGTGTTATTTTTGGGCATTAATCCATTTTTAGAGGAAATGTTGTCAAATTTTCTTCAGCATTTATAAGTTTATTAAGCTGTGATTTATTTGTTGCATAGCATATAGATAGTATTTGGGGTTCTTCGTGGTATTGGTCACTTATGCATCACCCATACCCTAGGACCGTCGCAACTCCCAGGTTAGGTCGTGACTGTGTTACACTTATTGATATTATCATTTGATATATTTGATGAGAATTGAACCTCCATATGTGATACATGAGATGAAATGACAGAACTATCCAAAAGATTGGGTAGTAGTAAATACATCGGCATTATGCATAATGATAAAAAAAAATGACCCTTACTAGAAAAGGGTCAATTTCCTAGCCATAAGGTCTAATCAACCTTATATTACTTAAAGAAGTATGCTACAGGGATAGGTAACTTTATACTTCTAAATTATAATATGATGTGGCCCATAATATATTTTTTTCTTAATTCTCCATTATGTAATCCATTCATTCTTTATATGCTTATAATTACCCTAATGTTGTTCATCGTTATATTCCTCATTGTTATTGTCTATTGGATATTCTCATTGTTCATTCTTTACTATTGGATTTGAATCATAAACCATCCTTGTGAGTTAGTTCCAGACTACCTAGCTACAAAAGTATGGTAACATATTTATTACTCACTGAGTTTATAATCACTCTTTTAACAGTTGAATATTTTCAAGTCCAAAATAAATAAAGGTGGTTCCAAATTCTTCTTCAATCAACTGAAACCTTGCTCAGCAATATAAATATCTCTCATTTGGAAGTATTTTATCATCTTATATTCTTTATGGGATTTGTGGTTTAGAGTTGTGTATTCATAGAGTTAATGAATGATGAATATAATTATTCCCAAGTTAACTATACTTATACTTAATAAGAGATATAAGAATATAATATTAATGTGGTGAGTGATATTATTATGTTGCATGAAAATTATGTAATAACCCAATCCGAAATTTAAAATTATTAAAATTAGTTATGAGAAACTAGCGTCGATAGTTTATTTTTCATAAATTCTAAAAAATGCATTGTTTAGAATTAATTATAGATAACCTAAGTTGGGTAGCTTGGCAACTTGGAAGAAATAATTAGAGGGTTAAATGGAATTAGAAAGAGTTTAAATTAATTAAATAAATTAAAAGACTCAAAAAGGGAACTTAGAAAACCTAGGTTTAAACACCCTTCGGTGTTCAATTTTTAATAAATTCGAAAGTACTCTTTTACCCAATTTTTCTTACACCTAAAATTTAATAAATAATGAATAAGTTAAAAATAAAATTAAGTGAAACTGATAAACTTTATGTACTTAAGTAAAGAAGTAAAAGAGATAGAAGAATAGGAAGAAGAAAATGACAATTTTTATAAATTATGAGAGATGGAGTCAAACTTTGACCAATAATTATAATAATTAAAAAAAAAAGGATTAAATGGGCAAGGTGGCTATCCAAGTGGAAGAATTTCTATCAAAAAAATAATTTATTTATTTCATCTAAAATAATTTAGACATAAACTTAGGCTAAGTTCAAACCATTTTTATTTTTCTTTAAATTTTATTTTCTTAAATTATTATTGGTTACTAATTATGATAAATAAATATAATTAGAAAAGAAAATTATTCTCTTCATCTTCTTCGCTAAGCTTTCGCTGAAATTCCCATCTCTAATTTCTCCAAAAATTTTGCTTAATCTTACTCACTCAAATCACTTTCTATCTTCATCAATTTTTATACCTCCATCTACAAAGCTCATTCTCTTCATTAAATTTGTAGATAGTTAAAGGAAATTATTCAAAGGACTTCAAGAGGTAAAATCTTAAACTAACTCTATAAATTGAGTTAATAAGTTTTAATGTTAATTTAGAGGTTTAATTAGTGAAAGAAAATAATATTAGAAATAAATCCTTAAAATTTTTGAATTTCCCGTGACTTGATAGAATTTTGGGGATGAGTTTTTGTTCCCTTAGAATTAGAATTTTAAGATTCTTAAAACATAAAAATTGTATATTTAATGTCTAGATTAATTTTTTTTAAGGAAGTTTTGTCAAATTCTTATTTTGTTGAGAGATATAGATCACTTAATTAGGCTGACTCGGGTTAAGGTTTGTGCTGAAAGATCCTACTGACTTTTATAATTTCAAGGACCTTAAGATCTGATTCAAGGGAAACTCAAAATATGAAAAATCTTTTCTATATCTAAACTAAAATCTCCTGAAAACATAACAAAAATTAGATATTCACACAGTGAGTTATAAGCAAAACAATAAAGGGTGTCCGGATAGAAGTTGCAGGATAGATTACAGATTTTAATTTTGTCTTCAAAATTCCACTATAAATTGTATAGATACTAGAAAATTTGATTTTTAAATATGATAGATTCTAAGATGTTTAGTTTAAGTAGAAAAAAAGAATTGAAGCAAATGGATAAATAGCTCTTGAGATATGAATAAAAGAAGCAGGGCTGCCCAAAACCAAAAGTTAAGAATCAAAGGGTTTTACAAAATTAGCTTTAGAATTATGTAATTGAATGTTGGGTTAGTGCTAAAATATATTCCATTTGTGTTATAGATTCTAGAAGGAAACAAAAGGAAAAATAGAGTGAGGAGTTAGACTATCCATTTTATCTTTGCAAGGAGAACAAGTCACTTCTTCATTTTGTATTTTAGAGGTGAGTAACATATATATATATTCTCTTACTTGTGATTGAACTCAAATTAATTTTTTGTGAATACTACCACCTTGTTCATTGATGGCTAAGGAATCCTAGTTATACATTGTTTGTTGCAGCTCCTAAATCAATGTCAGACCCTAATTGTTCATTTTTTATTCATTTATTCGTTTAATTGTTTCATCAACATTCTTTTTCTATTATGTTTCATATTTGATATAATTGATATTGACATCCCTTGTATACTATACCAATTGAATAACCCTTGAAATCAGTTATAAATTATTATTCATTGTATATGGAATTTAAATGTTAGCAATAATGGAACTACTCATTCGAAGGAGTGGATATAATATCATCAGACTTATGCACAAGATGACATTGTCATCCTTAGCTAGGAGAGGATAAGGTCCTAGCCATATGATCTAATCAATCATATGACTTTATTGACAGGCATGCTATCGGACTATAGCCTCTGCCAAATTTATCAGTAGTTATTACTAACGATTACTAAAACATTGATTTATTAATGTTGTAAAACCTTGAAACTTATATTCAATATTTTCAAACTTGATTATTTATTTATTAATATTCATATTTATCGAATCTTCTATTATTTTGATATATTGTTATTCTTAAACCTTTCTTATGAGAACCAAGCCTCACAAGTAAGGTTATATATTTATATATGTTATTCATTGAGCTTTGTCTCACCTATTTTAGTGGTTGTTTTCTGCAGATTTGATTTTGTAATACCCTATAAAAATATAACATGTTTTTATGATTAAAGTTCTCAGTGAGTGGTTTGAAATTTTCAAAATGACTAAAGATAATTTTAAAAACTCAGTTAGAGCAAACACTGAAAATTTTTTCGGAAAATATCGGTGTCGATATCGCTGCTGCAAAAATAGCAGTCTGGTCGACAGATGAATTTCTGATTTTGACTAAAGGGTAAATGATTATGTGTAAGCATGTGTGAATATAGCAAAAAGAAAGAGGTGAAAAATATTTACCAACACTGATAAAGTAAACAATGGCAAAACCGTAAATAAAAGGAACTTTAGGGGTATTGTGGAATTTGGACAGTCTGAGTTTCAGAACGGCTCTGAAACTATTTTTATTACTAAGTATTAATAAAAATAAGATGCTTGAATATTTACTTTGAAATCCAAATCCCGACAAAATTGTCAAAATAAATTACCAAAGAAAAATATGGAAAAAGCACAATTTAAGGAAAGTTGAAGGACCAAAAGGAAATTTGCGAAATGTGACTTACTATATAAGCCACACTTAGCAAAAAAAAATTCCTATTTTTGTTCTTCCTTGTCCGTAGCTTTCTCCCACCCATTTCATTTGATTTTCTTCAATTTTTGCTTGGGAAAATCCATGGAAACTTGAAGTAAACTTCATTTTATTCATCCTCCATCCATTTCTATCTATAGAAATCAAGAGAAAATTTCAAGAAAAATGGACTTGCAGAATTCGGCCAAAGCATCATTTTGATGTAAATTGTTACTTTGTTTGATTTTATGGTTGATTTAGGGTTATTAGATGCTAGTAAGATTGGGTAATGTGTTTAATTGGATCAATTGATGCATATAGCATTTTTGCCAAATTTTCAAATCCTAAACCTAAGTTGTATTAATTGATTTTGTGAAATTGGATTAGTATGTGTAAATTGAGTGTAGAATAAGTTAATTGGAAGTTAATTGATAAGTAATTGATGGTTGAATTGTTGTAAAAAATTTGATTGAAGAAAATTGCACAATTTGCCTACTTTGAGGAATTTGAAGAAATTGGTGGCAAACCAATTTTGCTAGGTGATTTGAAGTGTTAGGTGAGTCTTTTATGCATCATATGTTATGCCTAAAGTGTTAAAATGCCAATTGGAATCCATGTGTAAAAATCCAAAAGTGGCCGAACCATTTTAGGGCAAATTGCCTTGATTTTGCCTTGGTTTTTTCCTTGTTTTTCTATTCCAAATTGATCCATTTAATGATGTTTATTTATGTGTATATAATGCCTATGGAATTGCTTACAATGTGTATGTTTGTTGATATTTGGCAATATGAATGTTGCACCAAAACCTTGCCAAAATGCCATTTCATTGTTGCACACAATGTGTTCGATAAAATACCTAACTCAAAAATCCATAGGCCAACCATTTGAATGCCCTCGTCGCTAGCGATAATGGCATGCCAATTGCATCAACTTTTTGGCTGTAAATGACCAACTTATGTTTGATCCCATTGTTGGTTGCTAGACCTTTGGTCATTGTATAATTGATTGTTATTGATATCTTATTTATTTTATTACTCATTAAATTGATTGATGATGAGTTATTGATACTTGGTGATGCCATTATTGTAAAATGGTATCTATTGATATGTTTATTGATTCTCTTGATTCCGATGTGATTTGACAGAGTTGTCACCCCGACAAGGTAGTGAGTACATACTGTCAGCATTGTGTACAATGTATATTGTTATGTCCTAACTGGGAAGGGTCATGAGTCCTAGTCATAAGATCTGATCCGTCTTATATTTATTGATATGAGATTGATTTGTGCTTGGCACATTTATATGTGTATGGCTCTACATCTTTCATTATCTATCTTATCCATGTGATATATATCTTTCTCGATATGAGAACTGACTTTACAGTCATATTCTGTACTTGACTCTGTATCTAGAGATTTTCAGCAGATTGATTTATTTATCTCATCTGCCTACTATTATTGATATTCCATTATTCATTTATTGGTCGATGCATATTAGATTTACTAAGTATCATAAATACTCACCATCTCACTGTTTCCCTCTCTAAGTGCAGAGTAGGAGGCAGATATCCCAGCATTTTGACTCTCTGTGGATTCTGCAGTATTATAGTAGTGTAATTATATTAAACACTGAATATTTTTATATGTTCATATCCTAGCTACTCCGTAGGTTATGTATGGTATAGTTAGCTTATGAACATGTATGTATAGGTATATTGGATATTACTTAATGATATGACTATGGTAATTACAAAAAGTTATAGAATAAATGACAGAGTAACAGAATGAATAGTGCTTATGTGAGTGTATGATTAAAGTCAAATATGTAATTGATGGTAGATGATTCTGCTGCAATATTGTTATAGTATGAGATTATATAGATGTGATGATGGGTTCTATGGGTGTCGGTCGCCTCTGGCATCTCCCGCACCCTAGGACCAGGGGTATGGTAGTTTGTCTAATATTATTTCTGCTATAGGAGTTAGAATACTTCTAAAGAGGGGTTACTAAGGTTACTTAGCTCATGTGATAGACACCCGGGTGATTGTTGCAGGGGTGGATCAGATTTTGACTGTGCCAGAGGAGTTACCTGGATTCCCACCAGAAAGAGAAATTGAATTTGAGATTGAAGTTTTTTCGAGAACTAACCCTGTTTCCAATCCACCGTACCGAATGGCACCAACTGAATTGAAAGAGTTGAAATTTCAGTTACAGGAGCTACTTGACAATGGGTTTATCCGGCCTAGTAGTTCACTTTGAGGAGCGTCAATCTTGTTTGTAAAGAAGAAGAATGGATCTTTATAGATGTGTATTAATTATCAGTAGTTGAATAAGGTGACTATCAAAAATAAATATCATTTGCCAAGGATCAATGATCTATTTGATCAGCTACAAGGTGTCAGTCATTTCTCAAAAATAAATCTTCAGTCGAGCTATCATCAGTTAAGGATCCAGAAAAAAGATGTGCATAAAATAGCTTTTCGGACTAGATATAGGCATTATGAATTTTTGGTGTTGCCATTTGGGTTGATGAATGCCCCTGCTACATTTATGGATCTTATGAATAGAGTATTTAAACTATTCTTGGATATATTTGTCATTGTTTTTATAGATGACATTCTTGTCTATTTTAAGAGCCGGGAAGAATATGAGCAACATCTGAGAATGGTATTGTAGACCCTTTGGGAGCATTAGTTGTATGCCAAATTCTCAAAATGTCAATATTGGCTTTCAGAAAAGGTATTAAAGTTGATCCTAAGAAGGTTGAAGCAGTTGCAGAATGACCTAGACAATCTAGTGTGATAGAAATCCATAGTTTTCTGGGTATGGCCGACTATTATCGTTGATTTGTGAATGATTTCTTTAAAATAGTTATACCATTAACCAGATTGACAAGAAAGCAAGTTAAATTTCAATGGGATGATGCCTATGAAGAGAGCTTTGAGAAGCTCAAAACTTGTCTCATGACAACTCCAGTATTAGCATTGCCATCAGGCACTGGCAAATTTGTTATTTACTGTGATGCTTCACGAGTGGGACTTGGATGTTTATTGATGCAGCATGGAAAGGTGATTGATTATGCATCAAGACAACTGAAGAAATAAGAAGTAAATTATCCCACAAATGATCTAGAGATAGCAGCGGTGGTTTTTGCTTTAAAATTTTGGAGGCATTACTTGTATAAGGAAAAGTGTGAAATTTTCACCGACCATAAAAGCCTTCAATATATCCTTCAACAAAGGGATTTGAATTTATGGCAATAGCAATGGGTTGAATTGGTGAAGGATTATGACTGCCAAATACTGTATCACCCCGGTAAAGCAAATATAGTGGCTGATGCTTTAAGCCGGAAATTAATGGGCAGTTTATCACATATAGCTTCGGATAGAAGACCACTGATCAAACAGTTGAAATAATTGTTTAACATGTGTATTCGATTTGAATTCGCAGATTCACATGTTATGTTTACACATTTTAAGGTGAGGCCAATATTGATTGATGAAATTGAAGCCTCACAAGGCAAAGTCCCGTATCTGGTGAAATTGAAAGAAGACATGAATAAGTGTGTAGTTGATAAATCAACTGAGAAGTCTTCTAACTTTAAAGTGAAAAATGGGGTATTGAAATTGGGTAGTAGACGGTGTGTACCTAATGTGGATGGACTCTGGGAGCGAGTTACGTAGGAGATTCATCATGCATAAAGTACTTATTAGTGTCTAGGGTTAAAGAAAGTTATGGCTAAATATGTGGCTACTTGCTTAGCAAGTAAAATTTGAACACCAGAAGTCTTTGGGTTTATTGCAAGAAATTGAACTACTAGAGTGGAAATGGGAGCAGGTGACTATGGATTTTATTGTTGGCTTGCCATGAACTGTAAAGGGATATAATTCTATTTGGGTCATTATGGATCGGCAACCTATACAGCGGTTCGGTACGCTCAATTATACATTGATAAGATTGTAAGGTTGTATGGGGTGCCAATATCCATCATTTCAAATAGAGATACTCATTTCACTTCCCGATTCTGGCAAAAGTTTCAGGAGGCATTGGGTACACAATTGAATTTCAGCACTGCATTTCATTCATAGATAGATGGACAAACAAAAAGAACCATTCAGACATTGGAAGACATATCGAGTTTATATGTTATGGATTTTGAAGGCAGCTGGGATAAGTATTTACCTTTGGTGGAGTTTGCATATAATAATAGTTACCATTCCACCATTGGTACGGCACCATATGAAGCACTGTATGGCTAGAAGTATCAATCACCAGTTTGTTAGATTATACCAGGAAAAAAGGCAATTGAAGGCCCTGAATTGATCAAAGAGACACTGGAGAAGTTGCCAATTATTAGAGAAAGAATGAACACTGCTTTCAATCTGCAGAAAAGCAATGCAGATCCGAAGAGAAAGGATATATATTTTTCTATTGGTGACCATGTGTTTCTCAAATTTTTCCCTATGAAAGGTGCTATGAGATTTGTCCAAAAGGGAAAGTTGTCACCAAGATATGTGGGACCATTTGAGGTGCTTGATAGAGTTGGAAATGTGTCCTATCGCTTAGCTCTTCCTCCGAGTTTAAGCCACGTACATTCAATCTTCCATGTTTCTATACTGAGGAAGTATATACCAGATCCATCATATATTCTTCTAGTGCAAGAAATAGAAATGGATGAAAGATCTGTCATATGAGGAGATTCCTATTCAAGTTATAGATAGACAAGTAAAGAGATTGAGAAACAAAGAAATCCCAATGGTGAAAATGCTATAGAGGAATCAAAGTGTAGAAGAGTGCACCTAGAAAAATGAATCAGACATACGACAAAAGTACCCCTATTTATTTTTCATATGAGGTAGGTGTATTTATAAATTCAAAGACAAATTTATTATAAGGGGGATAGAATGTAATAACCTTATCTGAAATTTAAAATGATTAAAACATAGTTACGAGAAACGAGCGTAACTATGGAATTAGACATTGCTTAGAATCAATTAAACATTACCAAAGTTGGGTAACTTGGCAACTTGGAAGAAATAATGAGAGGGTTAAATGGAATTAGAAAGAGTATTTGTAATACCCTAGAAAGTTATAACTCTCATGCATGAATTAATTATCAGAATGTGGTTTATTAGTCTTGAAATGGTGGGAAATAATTTTAGAGATATAGTTAGAAAGCGAACTTGATACTTTTCCGGAAATTGTCGGTATCAAGAACACTGCCAAAAAATGAGTTGTTCGGTCAACAGAAGAATTTCTGAAGTTGACTTGGGGATAAAAGATCACCATAATTTATGTATAATTTTGGTAAAAATAAAGAAGTGAAAATCATTTAGGAACACTGAAAAAGTAAGTAATGGCATAATTGTAAATAAATGGAAGTTTAATGTGAATAGTGAAAAATGGTTAGTCGGAGTTACAGAATGACTCCGAAGCTATTTTTATAAATAAGTATAAATTAAAATAAGCCTGTTGACTCCCCACTCTGATATCTAAATCTTAACAGAATTAACAAAATAAATTACAAAAGATTTTGGACCAAAGTGTAATGGATGGAAGTTTGGGTATTTAGTTGTAATTGTGCAAATAGATTTTTCATTTTTTTTTTTTGCCATAGCCATTTGAACTCATTCTTCTTATTCTTCCTTTAGCTAGGCCAAACCACTTTATTGCTTTCTTCCTTCTATTTCTTCATCATTTCTTATATATTTCTAAGGAAATTTGATAGAAAACTAGCAAATCAATTGAGTTCTTTTCATTTCCATCATTAGTTTGCTTGGAGGAGCTAAATAATTCAAGGAAGCATTCGGCCACTTTTTGTAATTGAGGTAAGAATGTTGTTTTGTTTGGTTTAATGATATATTTAGATGTTATTTAGGTTGAATTAGATGGGTTTAGTGTTAATTTGCATCAATTGATGCTAATTGATGGAAATCCCTAAATTAGTTGGCTAAATTGAAGTTGTAAGAAATGAGTTATTGATTTGGTGTTAGGTTTTGTTAATTGATGTTAGAATTAGTTAATTGGATGTGAATGGATAACTAATTGATGGATAAATTGATGTAGAATTGGAGATTTGACAAAGGTGTATTACAAAGTGACCAAATTGGTGCATTTGGGAAATTTGGTGGAATTGGCTTGTGCAAAGGTGATTTGAAACATTAGATGAGTTTACATTTGTGAGGCCTCGCCCGAGCGCCGCCACGTCCGGGCCCGCCCTCTTCAAGAGAAGAAAGAGCATTGGGGCATCAGAGCGCTCATATAGGGGTAATTTCTCACGGAGGAGATGAGCTTAGCGCCTTTTATTCGAAAATGATTTTGATTGTTTTGAAGTCGCCACCTTAAGTTATTTTTGTTGGGAAAATTTAAGGTAAAAACCCATTTTGACTCCAATTTTATCCCAAAGGAAAAACACAATAGTCCTTGAAACCAAAGAGGAGTCGGGGACTAGGTTTTCGGTTGAACTTGGCTTTTAATTTTAATCTTGATTTAAAATGATTTTCATGAACAATTAAAAGGAATGACATATATGATGCATAATTAAATGGATGAACAATATAAATAAGTAAAGCAATTAAAAGTGAATTATTACATCTCAAATACCTTAAAAACAGGGGATATCAACTCCAGCCCTTATGGGTTCTAGGTTGATCACACATTCCCCAAATTATATACATCAAATAAAGTTAAGCAAATAATTTAAAAGGAAAGAGGTGGTTTTGTCATTTTTTGGATTTGAAGCTTTCATACAGCTTGCCTGCGTATCCCATCGAATGGGAATCAAAACCCACGCAGTTCTTCCTTCTCGCGAAGGAGGGTTGATTTTATGCCCAATTTATCATGTTTTGATTCTTTGTTTTAATGCTCTACTAAAATAAAGAAGATGAGTTAGAAAATGTACCTTGGCCCTAGCTTCAAGGGACACTGGCAAACGGAGTGCTTTTCCGGAGCGGAGTTCCACCTTGGATCGGATGGCGCCTCGAGGCAATGAGTCGGGACCTTGCTTCGAGGAAAAATTCAACTGAGAGGCTCAATACACCCCTATTAGCAACTCCTTTAAATCAAAAGAGAGCTAAAGAAGAAGAAAATATCACTTGGAGAGGAAAAAAGACGAGATCTAGTGATGAAAATGATTTCTTGGTCTTTTTTCCTTGCCTTTTGCTTGTTTCAGGCTGCTTTTTCTTCTTCGTTGTTGTCTGGAAGGTGGGGGGAGGCCCTCTACTTATAATAGGAGCTCCAGGGGTCAATTCCCGTACACTTTCGATGTGGGAACTGCAAAAAGTCGGAGGAAGCTCGTTGCTGCCGCCGGAGAGGGGGGGGGCGGCACCACCACAAGCATAGTGCGGCACAGGCCCTGAGGGAGGGCGGCGCCGCCCCATGGCATTACTGGGGCTGGCAGAAATGCCAAGCCTGGAGGGCGACAATAGTGGTCCATCGGCACTCTGAGGCCATTCCAAGTCCGTCTGGGTGCGGGTTCAGTTCCGGGGAATGTCGTTCGGGTCGATGTGAGTCTGAGGGGTGTAAAAATGAGTGTTCACAGCTGCCCCCCATCGTGGCTATCTATTCTGAATGACAGGCGTGATGTAGGTGAACTGGGCTATTCCTGTCTGTTTGGAACAAAATGAGGCGTTCCGACTGCGCCTTGCAGGGCTCGAAGGTATGCAAATATGATCTGTTAAGCTCCGGTCGACTTTTCATTTTTCTGGCATTTTCTCATTTCTGTCATTTTCTATTTTTACAGATGCTCCCGAGGTCTGATCTGGGCGAATGATAGCTCTCTGGATAGGGAAAAATCCTATGGATTCAACAAAATTGACGGCGACTAATTCTAACTTGAATTGCTCCAAAAGCACAAGTTTCCTTGTTTTTGACCAAGCTGGGGACATAACTGTCATTTCTGAGATTCTCAAAATCTATAAATAGGGGTGAGGTGCCTCATTCTTTTCACTCCTTCACTTTTTTTCATCTTTTCTCTCTAAAGCTTCTCCTTTCTCCCTTTTAATGGCTTCAGCTTCTGGAAGTAGCAATCGGGGACACCACAGTTACGAGGCACCGCGAGAGAATCCCGACCCGGAGAATTTGCTGCAGGAACCCGAGCAACACATTTCTTCGGACAGCAGGATAGAGGTACCATCTTTTTTTTTTCATCATTTTATTTATTATTCTTTCTTTTTAGAATGCCATGCTTAGGAACAGGAGGGTTAGGTCAAATTTAGCGTACCTTGCCAGTGCCTTATCTGAGGAGACTCCGGTGAGACCCTTGCTAGAGCCAACTGGTTTTGTGTCATTTCTGAAGGTTAAAACCAATCCTGAGAGCCATGTGGCCTTGATCAAAGCTCTGGCTGAGCGATGGTGGGATACTACAAACAACTTTCACTTTCCTTATGGGGAGCTAACGGTCACCCCGCTGGACTTGTCGATGCTCACTGGCTTATGCTTCGTAACCCGTCACTTGGATCTCTGTTCTGATTGGATAGCCACTTTTACCCCTGAGGACATGGTTCATCTGATAGGCTAGGATCCTCTTTGGAATTGCATATCAGTTCCTCGCACTTGGCTTCAGGCCCGGCTGAGAGAGATGGAGCCATTCACCGGAATGATATATGATGCCGAGGTAGTTGCTAGACTGATGATGCTGATCTTGGATGGATGCACCTTTGGTCACACTCGCCGTGATACTGTCAACCTGAACATCCTACTGAGCTTGACAGATATGACAATCTTGGGTGAGTATGACTGGGCGGGTGCTGTTTTGAGCACTATATATTGAGAGATGGGCCATATAGTTTATTAAATGGGTTCTTCGTGGTATTGGTAGCATAAGCATCACTCGTACCCTAGGACCGTCATGGCTCCTAAGTTGGGTTGTGACAAAGGTGGTATCAGAGCTAAAGGTTATCACCTATAGTATTTGCATATTAATAGTAATAGAAGTACCAT
>CANXYC010017744.1:0-21025 GCA_948193065.1 Aleurites moluccanus | reverse complement strand
ACTCAAATATCCATTAAATCCCTCTCCATCACTTCCTTTTACATCTAAGTCCTATAAATTTCCAACTAGCTCCCTCTCATTCACTTTCTTATACAATCAAGTCCTATATATTTTTTTTCTAACCTAATTAAATTATTCTATTTTATCTACCCTCAATTCATTTTCCCAAATAATTAATTTACAATAATTTACACATGTCATACATATTTTTAAATCATATAGCACAATATTAATCAGTCACTCATATAATCATATTTAATTCAATCTTATAATACATGTAACTATTAATCGCATATAATTACATCAAGTAAATCATATAACATGTAATGAAATCAATAACACATAAACTCATGGAATAATTCATAGAACGCATAAGGCAACCCACCCAGATAAATACTCCTACTCCTAACTCCAACTAGGGTTCAAGGTTCTAGGGTTAGGGTTTTTAACTAGGGTTTCACCTAGGATATTACAAAAAGTATCCTGATGTGTATCCTGAGGAGTTGCTAGGATTGCCTCATGATTGGGAAATTGAGTTTGAGATTGAGGTGCATGCAGGCACTGACTCTATATCTATTCCCCCATACAGAATGGCTTTAGTTGAATTGAAGGAATTGAAGGTGCAGTTATAGGAGCTATTGGATAGAGGGTTCATCAGACCAAGTAGATCTCCATGGGGTGTACCGGTATTATTTGTAGAGAAGAAAGATGGCTCTTTGAGGATGTGCATAGACTATAGGCAGCTGAACAAAGTGACAGTGAAGAACAAGTATCCATTGCCTCGAATATATGACTTGTTTGATCAGCTGCAGGGTGCCAGTCATTTTTTAAAGATTGATCTGAGGTCTGGGTATCACCAGTTAAAGATTAAGAAGGGTGATATACCTAAAACTGCTTTCAGGACTCGATATGGACATTATGAGTTCTTGGTGTTGCCATTTGGATTGACCAATGCACCAGCTGCTTTTATGGATTTGATGAACAGGGTGTTCAGGTCATTTTTGGATAAGTTTGTCATTGTATTCATTGATGACATACTTATCTATTCTAAGAGTGAGGAGGAGCATATGGAGCATCTGAGGTTTTTATTGCAGACACTTCGAGAGCATCAGTTGTATGCTAAGTTATCTAAATGCCAGTTCTAGCTAACTGAAGTGTGTTTCCTTGGGCATGTGATATGCAAGGATGGTATTAAGGTGGATCATCAGAAGATTGAAGCGGTTGCTAATTGGCCTCAGCCTACCAGTATTTTAGAGGTTCACAGTTTTCTGGGTATAGCTGGGTATTACAGGAGGTTTGTGAAGGATTTCTCCAGGATTACAGCTCCATTAACTAGATTGATATGGAAACAAAAGCGTTATGTATGGACTGATGAGTGTGATCGCAGCTTTCAGACTTTGAAATATTGCCTCACCAATGCTCCATTGTTGGCATTGCCAATAGAGGGGGAGAAATTCACTGTGTATTATAATGCTTCTCGGATTGGTTTGGGGTGTGTGCTGATGCAGAATGGTAGGGTAATTGCTTATGCTTCTCATCAGTGAAAGAAGTATGAAGCAAATTATCTGACACATGATCTAGAGATGGCAACAGTGGACTTTGCATTAAAGATTTGGAGACATTACTTGTATGGATCAAAATGTGAGATATATATTGATCATAAGAGTTTACAGTATATATTTCAGCAGAAGGATTTGAATCTTCGGCAGCGCAGATGGGTGGAGCTACTTAAAGATTATAATTGTGAGATCCTTTATCGCTCGGGTAAAGCCAATGTAGTGGCTGATGCACTGAGCAGGAAATCCATGGGCAGTCTAGCTCATATTGTGATTGGCAGGAGACCTTTGATTCGAGAGATGAGGGATTTGGCAGATATGAGAGTGGAGTTGGATTTGGGATCCCAGGATCGGAACCAGACTCTGATAGCCCAATTTCGGATGAAGTCACTATTACTTGATGATATTAAAGTGGCTCAGGATAAGGATCATTATCTACTGAAGCTTAAGAGAGATGTGCAGAATGGGAAGATGATAGAGTTTATAATAGAGGATGGGGTATTGAAGTGTGGGAAGCATATATGTGTGCCGGATTTTGATGGACTACGAGATCGAATTATGAGAAAGACTCACTACTCAGCATATAGTGTACATCCAGGGATTACCAAGATGTACCACTATCTGAGAGATGTATATTGGTGGCCTGGTATGAAGAGAAATGTAGCTCAGTTTGTGTCTAAATACTTAGCCTTTCAGCAGGTTAAGTTTGAGCATCAGAAGCTATTAGGGTTACTTCAGGAGATAGAGTTTCCAGAGTGAAAATTGGAGCAGGTAACTATGGATTTTGTAGTGGGTCTACCAAGGACTACCAGGGGTTATGACTCTATATGGGTGATTGTAGACCGATTGATGAAATCTTCTCATTTTTTGGAGGTTAAGACTAGTTACACAGTAGCTCAGTATGCACAGTTGTATGTGGATAAGATTGTGCGACTTCATGGAGTTCCTTTGATGATTATTTCAGACAGAGGTACACAATTCACTTCTCGATTTTGGCAGAAATTTTAGGAGGCTATGGGTACCCAGTTACGGTTCAGTACTGCTTTTCATCCGCAGACTGATGGGCAGTCAGAGAGGATAATCCAAACTTTGAAGGATATGCTTAGATTGTGTGTTCTGGATTTCAAAGGTAATTGGGATTATTATCTGCCATTGATTGAGTTATCCTATAACAACAACTACCACTCTTCTATTTGGTATGGCTCCATTTGAAGCACTATATGGTAGAAAATGTAGATCTCCAGTATGTTGGATGGAGCCAGGGGAGAAGCAGCTTGAGGGGCCAGAGTTGATCAGGGAAACTATGGAAAAGGTGCCTATGATCAGAGAGCGGATGTGGACTGCTTTCAGTAGGCAGAAGAGTTATGCTGATCCGAAGAGAAAGGATATACATTTTGCAGTTGGTGATCATGTCTTCCTTAAGGTCTTACCGATGAGGGGTATTATGAGATTTGGGAAGAGGAAAAAATTATCACCAAGGTTTATAGGTCCATTTGAGATTTTGGAGAGGATAGGTAATATGGCCTATAGATTGGCTCTTCCACCTAGTATGAGCCACGCACATTCGGTTTTTCATATTTCTATGCTGCGAAAGTATGTATCTGATTCTCTTACATATTGGAGATTCGGGATGTGGGTCTCAATGAGGACTTGGCGTATGAGGAGCTTCCAATGGAGATCGTTGATCGACAGGTCAGACAATTACGGAATAACGAGATCCTAATTATAAAAGTTCTCTGGAGGAACCAGTCTATGGAAGAGTGCATTTAGGAAAGCGAGCAGGAGATGAGGAGCATATATCCATTCCTGTTCCAGCAGTGAGGTATGTATTTTATTTAAAATCAAGGACGAATTTATTTGTAGGGAGGTGGAATGTAATATCCTAGAAAGTTATAACTTATATGCATGATTTAGTTCTCAGTATGTGGTTCAAAAGTCTTGAAATGATGGGAAATAATTTTAGAGACACAGTTAGAAAGCAAACTAATTACTTATCCGGAAAGCGGAGGTGTCGGGAACACTGCTGAGAAATTAACAGTCCGGTCAACAGAAGATTTCTGAATTGGACCAAGGGGTAAAAGATCACTATAATGCATGTGTAATTTTGGTAAAAAGAAAGAAGTGAAAAACATTTAGAAACACTGAAAAAATAACAAATGGCAATATCGTAAATAAAAAGAACTTTAAGGTGAATAGTGAAAATTAGTCCGTCGGAGTTACAGAATGACTCTGAAATTATTTTTATAAATAATTGTAAATTAAAATAAGCTTATTGACTCCCCAATTTGAATTCAAAATCCTGACAGAATTGACAGAATAAATTACAGAATAATTTGGGGTCAAAGTATAACTTATGAAAGTTTGGGGACCAAGTTGTAAATTGCCAATTGATTTTTGTATATATTTTAACACTTAGAAAAATTTTCAATCATCTTTTTCTTCACCCTTCTTTGGCCAAACCACTTCCCCATCTCCTTCCCCCAATTTTCTTCATTTTTCATCAAAATTTCTTAGAATAAATCATAGAAAAATTGAGTTTAAGCTTAATTCTACCTTTCTTCATCCATTTTTCATTTGAAAAGCTTAAGGAAAACAAGAATTTTTGGAAGGGAGAATCAGGCCACTTCATCAGCAAGAGGTAAGGAGTTTGTTTGTTTGCTTTTACGGTTTAGTTAGATGATTTTAAGTTTGAATTTGATGGGTTTTAGGTTAGATTGCATCAATTGATGCAAATTGATGAAAATGCCTAATTTTCCTAATCTAAGTGAAGTTATATGAATGAGCTTGATGATTTAGAGTTAGTTTATGCTATTTGATGTTAGAATATGTCAATTGGAAGTTAATAGATAACTAATTGGTGATTAATTTAATGTAGAACACAAGTCGTGACAAGGTTGCCCTAATTGGCTCATTTAGAGAATTGTGGGGAAAATCAATTTTTTAAAGCAATTTGAAAACTTAGGTAAGTTCCATATACATCATTTAACATGTGTAAATTCTTAGAATTGAAATTGGAAACCTCCCCCATTTCCCCCATTTTGGCCGAATGGGTTGTTACTATTCATGCCTTGGTTTTGCTTTGATTTTTGCCTTGAATTCCTATGCCTTTTGATCCATTTTTGTGTTGTTTAATCTAGATTATTTGATATCTATAATATCATTTCCAATGTGCCTTGTTGTTGATTGAAATGGGCAAGCCAAACTTGCACCATAACCTAACCTATTGGCTTGCCAAATTGTTCCCACCAAGTATTTGAAAAAATGCCTAGTTCATTTTGTCTTTGGCCTATTGCTTTGTATTCCATAGGCCTACCATTTAAATGTCATTGTCGCTAGCGACATTGGCATACCAATTGGTCCGCCGATTTCCATTGCCAAACCAACCTTTGTTCCATACCTTTGTTGTTTACCATAACCTATATCATTGATTGTATGTTGTATATTATAATGCCTTTAATCCAAATACCATTTGATTTGAAAGATATTGAGTAATATCATAGATGATACCATTGTTGAATAATGGTGTCTATTGATATGATGTTTACTTGCATTGGCCTAAATGTGGTTTGACAGAGCTGTCGATCTAACAGGGTAGTGAGTACATACTATCGGCAATGTGCACATTGATATTGATACCCTAACTGGGAAGGGTTATTGGTCCCGGCCATAGGACCTGATCAGTCTTACGCCTACTTGATATGTGATCGACTGTGTGATTACACATAATCTACGTGTTACAGAGCCCTATATCTGTCTTACCATATGATTCCATGACTTGATATGACCATTAATATTCCTATCGATTTCTGATACTGCTTCTGTAAACCAACAGGATTGATACTATTCCATTGTTCCTTTATCATATATATATATCATTGTTCCATCCTATTTTGACTTGTGATGCATATAGATTCACTAAATATCTTATATACTCACCTTTTCCTTGTTTAACCTTTTCAGGAGAGGGGTAGATTGCAGAATCCCGTTGTCTTTCATCCGAGGATTTCTGCTACAGTTATCTCATGTATATATTTGAATTCAGTATTATTTTTAGTGTTCATAATCTAGCTGTTTCATGGGGTATGTATAGGTTAGCTAGGATATGAACAGTTATATATGTATGTGATGATATGATATGATATTATGAGATACTTGATGATCCTATGATATGATATATATATTGACTGTTACAACCAATTATACTAAATTACAGAATAAATTGCAGAATAACAGAATGGATGGTAACTAACTAAAATGGATAATATATTGTGGTTTATAGATTATGCATATTATACTGAGTTCTACAGGTGCCGGTCGCCTTTGGCATCTCTCGCATCCTAGAACCGTCGCAATCCGGAAATGGGTTGTGACAAATTTGAAAGAGTGTAAAACATAAAAATTATAGGTATATATCTTAACTATATTTCTTTAAAAGGGTTTTGTAAAATTTGATGCATGTAAAGAGATATGAATTTGTAAGTAAGACTGGTTCAAATTGTGAGACTTGTTGAAAATCTAAATTTGATGAATTAATTTAAGGAACTTAGAGATTGAATTACACAAAGTATAAACATGATAACTATTCATTTATATGTGATCTATATGTATGTAAATAATTTTTTAAATTAGGTATGCACGTTTTAAGTTATGGTCTTTATAATAGAGTATGCCCGGATGGATATTACTAAGTTGCAGGGTCAAATTTAGAAATTCACCATAAATTGTGTAGTACTTAGATTGATCTGAATTTTGAATATGTTATATTTTCATGTGTCTAGTTTAATTAGAAAAAAGAATTAAAGTGATTGGTTATTTGTAATTTAAGATATAAATATTTTAATCAAGTCTACCAAGGTTAGTAGTTAGTTAAAATTTATATGATAAAACTCTAGGTTTAAGGATTGAAGGAAATTAATTTAATTAAGGTTAGGGTTGTTATATTTTCGTGTACAATGAATTCTAAGTTATTTTTAATTGATGTGTAGCTTTAAAAAAAGTTGGGGTAGATGATGATGTAGATAAGGATCTTGAGTGAAGCGAACAAAGTTGTATATTGATTTTTGCTACTTGAGGTAATTAATATATATATTGTTTTACTTGTATTTGTTTTCAAATGAATTTTTGAAATCACACTGCATTGAAAGTATTGTTAATGTTTAATGAACCCCTACTGGTACTTTGTAATTGTGAACCATTGAACTAAACCCTATTGACCTTTTGAACAATGACAAAATTATTAATGACGGTATGCTAGGAGGAAGTTAATATCCTAGTTACTGGACCCTAGCTAAGAGGGGGTTAAAATCTTAGTCATGTAGTCTAATAAGCCATATAATTTTTACTGGAAAGCATGCTACCGGACTGTAACCTCTGCTTACTATTTTACTAGATTTTGGATTTCTGTCATTGTTATATTGATTGTTTAATTCACCGATAACCTATTTGATTACTTAACCAATTGATTGATATTACCATTGTTATATTGATTGTTTAATTCACTGATAACTTATTTGATTGTTTAACTAATTGATGGATATTACCATTGTTACCATTGAATAACCCACAGATTGAATTGTTTATTGATTACCTATTTATTTTCATTTTCAATAGCTTATTTTATTATATTGTTATTCTATTTTATTCTTGATTTGTATAAACCTATACTTTTCTTGTGAGCTAGCCTCAAATACCTTCACAAGTAGGGTAATATATGTATTACTCAGATTTTTTTTTTCTCACCTATTTGTGGTTTATCAATTTTTAGGAGCTCGGTAGATATTGGTAGTTTTAGCTTCTTTACTTTCTCCAGCTCAAAACCTTTGCTATCTATGTAATAATCTATGGTTATAAAGTTCTTTGATCATTTTAGAAAGCTTCATGGTTAGAGGTTCAACGGTAGATTATTAGTAATTATTGTAAAAATATGTCTAACTATCAATGTAAGAATTATAGTATTTTATATATATAAATGATATGATTATAAAAATGCTGAATTGAATATTGACAGTCATTTAAGTGAGGATATAATGTGGGAGTAGGAGTACTATATTTTCTATAGATTAAGATATTGGGTTGTATTTGAAGTGTGTTACTATTCATTCTAGGAATTGTATTAAATTTTCAGGGAAAACTCTATTAAAATTGATATTAATATCTGTAATTAGGGGTTCTATGAGTTTAGGTAGACTTAAGCTAGCCCATTTTCTAGGACATTCATGTCTCCTGAAGTGGGGATGTGACAACAAAGGGTGCTATAGTAAAAGCAGCTGGTGGTTTGGATATGGTTTTAGCCAAGATAGCCCGCTAATAGTGAAGAATTGGTAATTGATGCTCATTTGTTGCTAGCTACTATTGTTGGTAAAAAAAAAGGGGGGATTCAATTAAGAATCCGTTTGGAGAGTTTAAAATTGGAATTAGAATTGAAATTAAAATTTTTTTAATTCTAATATTTAGCAGCTATCTAGAATTATAATTGAAATTCTACCTACAATTTCATGAAATTGTAATATAACTAAAAAAATAATTCAACAATTTCATTCTCAATCCATAAGAATTATAATTCAATAATTATCACTACCATTCTCTCTCCTACTGTCACCGCCACCTCCAGCACTACCACCAGAGACGGTGGTTCGTCACCATCAATAACGGTGGTTCGTCACCACCGACAATAAAAACTCGTCGGACCGTCATCATTAGCTACAATGACTCGTCAGACCATCATCGCCAGCGATCCACCATCACCCCATCACCACTTCTAACTTCACTGTCATTTTTATCGTCATTAATTTTTTTATTTAATTTTAATTTTAATTCTAATTTTTATGTGTAATACAATCGTTAAAATTATAATTTTAATATAATTATAATTTTAGAGAATTTAAATTTAAATTAAAATTCTCAATTTCAATTTAATTACTTACTCCAAAACGAATCCTAAGAGTTATTTATCATTAGGTCCAAACCCAACTGCCACAATTCTTTTTTAAGGCACCAAAGTTGGGATTCAGCCATCACCAGTAGTTGCAGCTTTCAGTTCAAGAGAGCCTAATTCGATATGATGACAACATTTGATTAAAATGTTTAATTCTTAGAAAATGGTACAGAGGAGATTAACGATTCTTGCATTGAAAAAAAGAAAAATAATTTAGTGGTTATATAAAGAAAAAAAAGAAAAATAATTTTTTATTTTTTAAATATTTTTAATTTTTAATAAAAATTAAAAATTTAATTAATTTTTAAATTATAAACTTTAATATTTAATTAATTTTTAAATTATAAAAATTTAATATCTTATTATTAAAAATAAAAAAGGATCCACATGTGATATGTAAATTAATAAAAATATATATGACATTATTCAAATTTAAAAATTAATGTGATGAAATTTATATACGTCACTTTAACGCCTTGTTATCATGAATTAACGACCTTAATATTATAAATTCCAAAATACTAACGATATAAAATTTTTTTAAAAAAAATTTACAATCACTAAAGCAAAAACAATCCAAATCACATGATATTTTTTCTTTTACATATCCCTAATGTATATAACTAAATTGTTATCATCTTTTAATATTTTTATAATTTTACCATTAAATTCTAAATTGTTATTTGTTTGTAACATGTTTATTTGTATTACATTCTTTTCATATAGATTTATTGGAAAGAAAAATAAAAATGTATACGAAAATAAAATTAAAAATAAAATAAATTATTATTTACTTGTGAAAAATAAAAATTGTTTTCTGAAAAATTATTTTAAAAAAATAAAAAATTGGAATTTGGCGCTTAGTTATTAAAATTTTCTAAATAAAAAATTTGAAATTAATTTTTAAAGTTTTCTAAAATTAAACTATATTATATAAAACTATTTTATAATATTTTTCGCTTTTCTTTAAAATAAATATTTATGAAAAGTAATAGTTATATATTGAATAAAAAAAGAATATTTAAAATAAAAATAAAAATAAAAATAAAGAAATAGAAAAAAACTTTAAATAGAAATAAAAAGAAATCTTATCATATTTTCTTGTTTTTTAATTTTTAATTTAAAAAATAAAAAAAATTAAAAAATAAAAATAAAAACTAAAAAAAAATATATTTTTCAAAACTAAACATTGCCTAAAATTTTTCATTAAGAGTTAGACATTATTTAGTTGTAAAAAATAAAGATTGTGTTCTGAAAAATTATTATAAGAAAATAGAAAATTAAAATTTAGTATTTAATTATTAAAATTTTTTAAATAAAAAATTTAAAAATAAATTTTCAAGTTTTCTAAAAATAAACTATGTTATGAAAAACTATTTTATAATGTTTTCAACTTATCTTTAAAATAAATATTTATGAAAAATAATAATATATTTGATAAAAAAATAATATTTAAAATAAAAATGAAAAAAAAAATTTTTTAAAAAAATTTTACCATATTTTTTTTTAATTTGAAAAAAAAAATATATAAAAATAAAAACTAGAAAAAGAAAATGAAATTTTTTTTCATAACTAGGCAAGTCTTGAATCGGGATGGAATTGAAATCAGTGCGTCATAGTTAGCCATCGCATATAAAAAAGAAAAGACTGTTGAAATTGAACATTCGCATCACCTAAAGGACATAGAAGAGCGTTAAGGTTTCTACTTCTCTTAAGCTATTATTTCAGTCAGGCATCTCTCTCGCCACCTCCTATTGCGCTGCTGCTTCTGCTAGGTAATAATATTTTTCAGACTCGATCCATATGCTTTTCTCTTTTATTTGCCCCAATTTTTATCTCTTTCTGTAATTAACGCTTTGCTCTTTTTATTTGCTTTCTTTTGTTTAATTCAAACCCAAGGCGAGGTTTTTCCTGATTTATAGTCTCTCTTGTTAATTTTCTTGTTCTATTGTCGTGATTTTAGTTTCAATATACCTATTAGCCCTGGAAGCTGGAAGCCGATAGTCGGTTTTAGGTTATTTGACCGCTTTGAATAGTTATTTTGATTTAGGGAAGCTAATTTCACAAACTATTACTGTATCCCATAGTGAATCTTTTAGTTCTAATTAGTCTTTGATTAAGTGTTATTCGAGTGATCTACAGAGCTTCGAATCCCATTGGAGCCAAATTTATATATATGTATTCGCTACAAATGTTCTGATATATTGATAGGTTGAAATCTTGCGGTTATCAAGCTACATCTGATACTTTGTTTCCGCAGAAACTTATTCTGAAATTGTGTGTCTGCTCTTGAGGTATTGCTTCTGGTGAAAAATATGCAAGACCCGCGGATGCCTCCACCAGGAGATATCACAAACTTGAAGCCACGCAAAAAGAAGGTCTTAACATCTAGAGCTTCCTTGATTCCTTTACAAGGTAATGATGTTAGAGAGATTAAACAGGTACTGCAGCCTCTAAGAACAAATCAGAAGTCCTCCAAAAGGAACTTGAAAAATGAGGGCTCTCCATTGATCCAACAACAAGAGAGGTCAAACTCAGATTCATTGCCTGACTCCTCTACATCAGGAAACGAATACCGTGCACTCAGAAGAAAGTATTTATTGTTGGAGGAAGAAAGCTTTGGCTTGGGGAGAGAGTTGAAAGTAGTTGAAGATGAGGTTAAGACTCTTGAAGATGAGAAGCTTGCATTGTTAGACCAGCTTGTTGTGTTAGAGGGCCTAATTGATCCTTCAGAAGTTGCATCAACGTGAGTTGCCATCAATGCAATTCCAAATGCTTGCACCTCATTTTTGATGATTTTTTATGGCTGCACTTGCATATTGTATGAATGCATTGTTCACCTTACTGATGCTGAAATATGCAACTGGGATAGAATCAGGACCAAGTCTCTGTATCTGTAGATGAGCTCCTATGCATATGTCATTGCCTCCTAATATATGTTTTTGTAATCATTAAGTCTGGAATTGCTTTTAAATAATTCTAGTCAAATCAGTATCAAGATTTGATCTGTACTATGGAACTTTAAAATCTGCACGTCTTAATGTATTTGGGGAAGATGGCTTTTTTTTTTTTCTGATATTTTGGCAAGTTTTGTATTTGGTTGCTAGTAGAGGCCCAGTACTTGAGGTCCATCACAAAATGGTGTTTGCTATACTGTATTCTTAAAAGATTTCTATGGGGGTTCTTGCATATATAATTTCAGAGATGTTATCTCCATTATCCCTTGTTTGTAAATAAAAGAAGGTACTTGTAGATTTTACGTTCATGGTTTGGCCTGATTGTATTCAACTAGCAATAGTCATGGTTTTAATTTGGTTTTACTGGAGGAGTTAATTCAGTACATTCAAGGGTTTACAAAAGTAGAATTACAGAAGCATGGCCTTGTGACAAATCTAAGTAGCTGAAGCAGAGTTTGCAGAAAATGGAATTATTCCTTTGATTAATTTTAGCACCTCTTGGTTCCCATATAAACGTATTTTACTTCGCCTTTCCTAGAAAGCCTAAACATACAACTCAAAGAAATTTCACTGCAGTGCTTCTAACAAGGAATAAAATGACATACAAGGAAATGTATCATTTGCCAATAAAATGACATTGGTCACTAAAAATAATTATCAATCCAGAAATGAAAATAGACAACTGAGGGAAGGAAAAGGCAATTAGAAGAATGAAAAAAAATTCTTGAATTTATATATTGCCACTGTCCCGTCCGTTTAACAAATAATATTACAATAATTATTTGGCTTGTGTGATCCGACCAATATGAACTCAATTATATTTCTGCATTAACATTTTTGTAGGGCTGTGAGGATCTCAAAGCTCCTAAACCAATATTATACAAATTAAGCCATTTACCTCATCAACCCCATACTGGAAGATGCAGCCTGGACAACTAGAGGGCTAGTAATCCGTATATTTCTATTCCTCCACGTCAGAAACCCAAATGAATAGCCTTTTGATGAAGTTGCCACCCTGAAATTCACAGTTAACTTTATCTTCTGGCCATAGCTGTCGAAGATTAGTCGCTTTGGCACAATGGTGACGTTAATTCCAACAGAATTTGACACTACAGCTTTATAAATGCTTCTTGGTTTGCCAACATTTGTCACAGTACGAGTTACAGAGAAGCTGTCTTTGAGATTCGGGATGGTGATAGAAGGATAATTCAGGCTGGAAGGTGTTGTGAATGTCCGGTTACACTTAGTATTGTCTCTTGTGACCAGATGTAGTGATTTCTCATCATAACCAATCGAACAAAAAAAATCTTTATAATCTGTCGGATGAACATCATAGATGAGACCAGGATCAAGAATTCTCCTCACACGTTGAAATTTAAATTGCACTCGCATTCAAGTACCTGTTGCTTCACCTGGATTGATAAGGAGTGAAGTATCCAGCATTGGCTTCAGAGGCAGAGATGATCCTTGCAGAAGCATTCGTTTCAAAGAGACTGAGACTTTTACCCTATTTCATGACTGAGAACAAGCAAGGATCTGTCCTTTATAGCGAAATGTTACATCAGAAAGAATAGTGTTACCGAAAAATTGGCAGCATTTCCTGCTATCAGATGCAAAGTCCCTATCTGTTGAACCGGCAGCAACTGTGATGATCCATGGGGCAAGATTCGTTGCAGAAACTTGATTCCCTTCATTTCCAGCTGAAGCAACAACTAACACTTCACGGGAAGCAGCATGAAATGAACCAATAGATATGGCATCGTTAAAATAATCTCCCTGGGGAGCATCTGGACCTAGGGACACAGACTAGATATGTAACCCATGTCTGATTGCATCATTAAAGGCAGCTAATAAATCAACATCATAGCAACCTGAATCCCAACAAATCATGTACACTGCAATTCTAGCCATGGGTGCGCCGCCTCTAGCTCTCCCAGCTGCCAACCCCTCGTAATTCATGTCACATAATGACCAGCAGCAGTAGACGCTGTGTGGCTGCCATGACCAAAGCTGTCTCTTGGAGATTTAAATGACATTATTTCGGCTGAATCTTCTTCAGCATCATACCCACTTTTATAGTATTTTGCTCCAATCGCTTTCCTATGTGATAAATTTTAACAAAGGCTGAGGATTCCCCAATAACGAATGTCCATAGAATCGAGTCATTCAATTAAGCAAAAAAAAAAAAAAAAAAAAAGTTGGGTAGTAAGAAATGAACCGGTTGCAAGATGATGCATTGAAAGCTTCACCTGATTGGCATTGCCCCTTCCATCTGGCCGGTGCTGGAGGCATGCCTTCATCACTGAAACTTGGAGATTCAGGCCCAATTCCTGACTTCAAATGGTGATTAGAATAAAAAAGGCTTTAGGACTTCCTCACACTCTAAAGCACACACCACATGTCCCCATTAAAATAGTAATATACACAGAATCAATCAAACGTACAAGTAAAGAATGGAGTGAACTGAAATAATTAATAAAAATTAAAGATCCCTGTCGGTATCAGAGTTAAAAAAAAAATTGAATCACGAAATTGAGATCCTGACCTGTATCTATGAAACAAATTATATTATTGACTTGGTTCTTGGTGGAATGTCCAGGAATCTCCATGGTTTCTTCACTGATAAGACCCATAAAATCCCAAGAGTGAGTGGTGTGTAGCCTCCTTTTCAAATCGAGAAACACACAGTGATATCATCGCAAGTAGTCTTCTTGAGTTGTGTAATTATATTTATATTAGTGAATTTTGAGGCAATTATGTATTTGATTATAATCCAAAATAAATTTAAATTTTATTTTTATCTTATTTAAAAATTTATTTTTATTTAAAAAATTTATTATTATTTAAAAAGTTTAAATTAAGTTTTTTATATTATTAAATTACTATAAATACTTAGTAAACTCTTATATTTTTAAATTTTAGATTTTGATTAAAATAAATTTTATGAGAATTTTTCTTAATTTTGGTTATTTTAGTACTGTTCGAATTTATCAAATCTAATCACTTTGTAACGTTCACTATTATATTAAAGTTTTTGACACAAGTTCATCAACGAGTCAAAATTTTCTTATTTAAATTTAATTTGGCTTTCCAAGAGCCTAACGTCTTGAGTTTTTTTTTTTTTTATTTAAATTTGATTTGATTTTTCAAGAAGTTACATAACATACATAAAGATGTTGAATTTCAAAACAAGTCGATTGGACTTCGGATAAATTTGGTATTAGAGTTTAAACTCTAAATAATCATATTTGCATATTTTTATTTTATATTGTTATCACGTTTCCTAATTTTCATTTCTTCCTATTCGTTTCTATTTGTTTTCGTTTATTTTCGTTCTTTTTGATTTTGTGTTATTTTATTTAATTAATAAAAGTCCCTTGGTAATTAAGATGGGGGTGAATTGATTGTCTTATAAAATTAATGACAAATTAAAATTAATAAAGGGAAGAGAAAATTCACACAAAAAATTTATAGTGGTTCGGTCAAAATATGTCTATATTCACTCCTTAAAATCACACTTGAGTATATTACTAATTTTAATCCTTTTACAAGTTAAAAATCAAATCTCAAAATGTTTTGGCTCACACTAAACCTTACAAGTGTTTTACAAGAAGGATTACACACAACCCAAAAAAATTACAACAGATGAGAAAGAAATTACCCAATAACTTTTAAACAACTCTTAGAAATTAATTACATTTCAACAATCTTAAAGTTTAAGCAATTAATTCTCTTTATAATAAGAAACTTAATTTAAAACTCAAGAACACTTAAATGCTTTGAAGGTATGAATTAATGCATAATAAAATGATTGTTGTTATTGTAAGAAATTCATATCAACCCATATAAATAGTTCTTAGCTTAAAATAGTTGTTTGGGTGCATTAAATGTGAATTTAATGTAAATCAGAGTTGTTTCAATGGCTATTTTTTTGCTAGAATATGAATTGTAGCGGCGGCTACACAATGAGTAGCGGATGCTACTTAATAAGTAGCAGGGGCTATAGCGGGGCACAACTTTTGCTCCAAATTCTTCAAGACGCTTTTGTGTCTTCTGAGTTTTCTTAGTAGTGGATGCTATTTCCTATAGCGAGCGCTACTTATTAAGTAACGGGGGCTACTTAATAGTGTAGCAGGCGCTATCTTTTTTGGCTCACTCTAACCTTTGAAATTTGCAATTGTGACAAGTTTGTAGCGACTGCTACTCAAACTTCAGCATATGTAACGGCGAGAACTTATATAGGTCACAGGTACTGTTTAGTTAAGTAGTGGGGACTATAGAACTAGTAGCAGGCATTACTAAAGTTATTCAGCTAATGTGTCTCCTGGATTATATTGTAGCAGTTGCTACTGCTGAGTAGCAGGTGCTACTTAATAGAGTAATGGGCGCTACTTATTAGGTAGCAGGGGTTACATATATTTTTCTCATATCTTTTCCTTCTTTAGACTTAAGTAGTGGGGGCTACTTAATAGTGTAGTGGGCGCTACATACTAGCAACCTACAATATGAAATTCCAACCTTGCATATAATCAAATAAACATAATTAAATATTTAGTTAGTTGTTTATACCCAACAAAATGAGCATGTTAGAATATTAAAGATCTAACAATCTCCCCCTTTTTGATAGTGATAAACAACTTTTAAGTGCAAGAGATAAAAATGTGAATCAAGGAAACTTTTTGAGAAAATGATACAAAACTCCCCCTGAAAGTGTGCCAACAAGTTTTAAATCACATTTTTGATATGTTTGTACTTTTACTCCCTCTTTGTTTGTAAGAAATAAAAAAAAAGAATGGTTAACAGGGGTTTTGCAGTAAAAAAAGTGCAGGAAATGTGCTGCATTAAGAAGGAAATGTTCTTGTTTTAAGAGAAAATGCAAACGGATGATGCAATCCCATCAAAATGACCATATTTGAACCAAAAGATACATTTTCAACCAAAATGAATCAGTGATAGAAAGAACAATAATATGCATAAAAACATCAACTCAATATATCAATGACTGCAATATATATAAAAAAAACTTAATAATCAATATATCAAAATCATTTATTGCAAAAATGTACTAAAATTGTAGAAGTACCAAAAAATATCTCAAAGAAGATAAAATACATAAAAGAACTCCTAAATCTAAGAAACAATAAGATCAACTAGAGGGTCTCCATGCTCAGCAGTTGCCTCAGCTCCGATGGCAGCGGCATCAACAAAAATATCAGAGGAAGGCTGATTCTTGGCTGCTAGAGGATCTTCAGTAGGACTTGAGACTGCATCGTCTGATTTTGAAGTTGTAAAGGGAAGAACTTTAGTTTCTTTAAGTTTGGCAGTCAACTCTCAGTGCTGGCAACGAAGCCGATGAATTGTCCCTTTGATGGAAGTCTGAGCAGAGGCAATCTCACTGATACAATCATCAAGTTGCTGAATCCAAACATATACTTCCTGCTCAAGTGTATCAAAATGGCTTGTGATAAGAGAAGCCAGCTGAGATACTTCTATAGGAGGAGGTACTGAAGAGGCTGAAGCTGCTGGAGGGTCTTGAGGTGCAGGAACAAAAGAAGAAGCAGGAGGAGGAGGCACTGGAGCAGATTCATAAACCTATCAACCAACCACAACATCATCCCTAAAGATATATTCCCCATCCCTGTTTTTGACCACAATGGACATTTTGGCTAAGGTTTGAAGACCTAGAAGCTTGTATTCTTAATGAAGATGATGTAAGGGTTGGTTTGAGGTGGATTCAGGATCAAAACGAAGCCTAGGGTTCGGGTTTGTTTGGCTCAACTCTACTGCAATTTTGGTCACCAAATGACTAAGAACAATATCGTCGGTCTTCTGTTTTAACAAGGAATCAAAGTGATCCACAAGCCATCTATTGAAAACTAGCTTATGTCCTTTTTCATTGCACCATAAGAAAAAAAAGGTTTGATTTCAACATCGCACTATAATTAGTCCCTCTCGTATTTATAGTGTAGGTTATAATGCGATGCAAAATCTTGATCATGGGACTAGGAATGCTGGTAACCTTAGATGTTTTAAGGTTAAAAGGTGTGTCCAAACCCGTAATCTCTTTCCAAAAATCAGATTCAATGAAAGAATTAGGATAGTTATCAAGTCCTTGATTGGAAAAACTAAAAATTTCAACTTGCTTGACTCTATCTAAGGTGTAGGGCTGACCTAAAATCTTAAAGGTCATAATATCATAGGATGAACCCGAAGTGGTGTTCACCTTAAAAGTTGAGAAAAACTCTTGGACAAGCAAGGGATAACAGGATAGGTTATGTTAGACATAACCATCCAATTTACAACAACCAATTTTTCTCTAACTGAAATAGCAAGCCCTAAGCTTTCTAAAGCACCCTAATCTATATACCTAGAGGGTAAAATGTTGTGATTGGTGTTAAGGATAACAAACCTTTTCTTCTCCTATTCGGTAAGAGAGTGGAGAATGCGATCATGGTCAGAGGACTAAGAGGCAGGCTAAGTTGGAGCATTATGAGCCTATAGTGGTAGTTGAGAATATGCACCAACCTTTTCTTTTCCCTTTTAAACACGAGATGGAGGTGGAGAAGGAGGAGAAAATGATTCCATTTTTGAAGAACTGGAACTAGATTCTTCAGAAGATGAAGATTTCTCTAATCTATTTTTTTTTTTCCATAAGAGGGTTTTTTTGAGCAAGGATTTTAGTTTATTTAGGGGGCATTTTTGTGTAATTGAAAGGGTAAAGAGTTGAATTTGGTGATGGAAAGTCTCGAAAAATAGTTTCGTTCAAAGAAAATTGAGAAGAAAGAGAGTGGTTAAAAGAAAAAATTGAGAACTACGATAAATATAATTTGAAAAAATTCTCAGTAGCGATCATTACGATTTAGTAGCGACTGCTACAATATAGGTAGTAGACGCTACTAAACTAAGTAGCGGGAGCTAATAAGAGACATATAAGGTATGGTAAAAACGTAGTGGCCGTTACCATTTTTTGCAGTGGCCGTGAGTCTAGAAAGACAGAAATTAGAAAATTTACTTAGAATCGCGGGCGCTACTTCTTGAGTAGCAACCGTTACTCTGGTACGTGTAAAAAGATACACTAAAGCCAACAGTAGCGAGCGCTATAGGCAGATGTAGCAGACTCTACACATAAGATAATCTCAATTTAAACAAGCATCAATCAATATAGTTTTTTAACTTCACTACCATCCAACATCCCTAATTCACGTTTAATAAAATTTAAACGCTCCTCATTTAAGGGTTTTGTAAAAATAAATGCAAGTTGATCATTTGAAGCAACAAAATCAAGAGCAACATTATTATACAACATATTATCTCTAAGAAAATGATGGCTAGTATCAATGTGCTTGCTTCTAGAATATTGAACATGATTCTTTGATAAATTGATAGTATTAGTGTTATCACACTTAATAGGAATCTTGTCCAAATACACACCTAAATTATGAATTTGTTGTTTCATCCATAACACTTGTGCACAACAATAAGCAGGTGCCATATATTATGCTTTTGCTATGGACAAAACCACTGAATTTTACTTCTTACTAAACTAGGGAATTGACAAGTACCAAAGGTACTTTTCCTATCCATGCAACTACCGGCAAAATCAACATCGGATTAGCCAATTAAACTAAAGTGTGTGTTTTTTGGATACCAAAGATCTAGATGTTGTGTGCTAATCAAATATTTTAAAATCTTTTTAACTGCATGCAAATGAGACTCTTTAGGAAAATATTGAAAACTTACACATAAACACATGACAAACATAATATCCGGCCTACTAGCGGTTAAATAAAGTAAGCCACTAATCATACCTCTATATTTCTTCTCCTCAATAGGCTTACAAAGATCATCCTTGTCAAGCTTGATGGTAGAGCTAATTGGTGTTCTACTTGATTTTGCTCCATCCACTCCAAATTTCTTGAGAAGTTTCTTTGTGTACTTTGATTGGTTAATGAAGATGCCTTCCTCACATTGCTTGATTTATAATCCAAGGAAGTACTTCAATTCTCCCATCATGCTCATCTCAAATTCACTTTTCATACATGAAGATATTTCATTGCACAAAACTTCATTAGTAGCACCAAATATTATATCATCAACATAAATTTGCACAATCAACATGCTATGCATATCCTTTTTAATGAGAAGTGTTGTATCAACTTTACCTTTTGAAAAGTCATTGTTAATAAAAAAAGGTGCTAAGTCTATCATACCAAGCTCTAGAAGTTTGTTTAAGACCATAAAGTTTTCACAGCCTAACTTTAGACTATGACGGTCCTAGGGTACGGGTAATGCCTAAGCCACCAGTACCTCGAAGAACCCATACTTTTACTTTTACATTCATAATTTAACCTGTGATATATTTTAGGTAATAATTTTTTTAAAACATCATATTAATCATGCAGAAAAACTGACAGAGTTTCCTCTGTAACTCTGACTTAAGCTATCCACAAAACATATAAATTTGCACTCCCAAAATAACATACATCCCCTTATAACCTCAATTAATCAAACACAATTCAATATGCACTTCAATATTTGCATTCATATCACATAACATATACATATCATATCAAACTCATATATCATTTATATGTACAACATATACATTATCATATCACATTTGATTACCATTTGATCATTTTGATATTTTACTTAAGTCAACTCAAACCTTTATACATTATATACCAAGGAACTTCTATACACAAGAGTAACCTCAAATACATACATCTGATCCAATGGTGGAGATGATGTAGCCAATGGATGACTGCCTTATTGAGGTCCTGAAATATATAACCACTGAAAGGGTGAGTATAACTTTATATTCAGTGAGTCATTATATATATGAGTATGCAATAATATTCATGACAGTCATATTTATCCATTAATAATATGTAAATAGAAATGCTGGTGATAGCATGAAGAAATACACATTATGGATCATAATGAATATAATATAACAGGAGCCTGTAACATGTTAAACTGTATCATATAGCAAACTGTAGCTTCACTTCCCTTCCATCACATATCCATCCAATCACACCATGGCATAGGGAATATTCTTACCCTTCCTAGCAGAGGCCATATCATATATCTGTGATCACAACTGATGGTTTATTTCTACATTATCGAAGTAGTCCTGTTATAACATATTATATGCAAATGTCTCATATAGCATAAACATATTAAAATAAGTCTCAAATAGGACTTAAATGATGATATATATCAATAATAGACCCAAAGAAAAGGGTTTAGCTCATTTTTATATTTTTGCCCACCGGAGCCCAGTTTGCGCTGCCTCAACTGGCTTCCAAATTACGGGTCCGTTTTTCATTTTTCAGGCACTTTCTGGTTTGCCTTGAAATCAATATATACATAGCAATTTTTTTATACCAACCACAAGTACATATATATAAAGGATTATTGGGCTTGGTTTCAAGTCAAAAATCCTTTTAGAATAAATTTTATAGCAGTTCAAAGTTTGTGCCAAAATTAGGTATTTCGGTGGCACCATTTTAGGTCAAATTGGCAAAATTACCCAAATGTGGATCATTAATGGTTTTCAAGCAAAGTTATCATTT
>CANXYC010017629.1:0-16435 GCA_948193065.1 Aleurites moluccanus | reverse complement strand
ATATATATATACATTTGTTGGAAATATTCAATATTAAATTTAAAAATTATATGTATAATAACCTATTATATATTGATTTTCCTCAATAAATTAATGCAAATGAGTTGATGGACTGTACAATTACTAACTGTATTTTCTTTATTTTATCAAATGATGAGTTATTCAAAAGCATCCAATACATTCTTATATATTTATATATATAATTTTTGGAATATAGATTTTTTTTTTCCAAAAGAATCTAAACTTTTCTATTATTTTTTTTATATTTTAATAATTTGAACTATATTGAAATTAATTATATTTTAATTTTGATTAATATAATCAATATATTTTATTTAGTTATTTGAAAATTAACTGTATAATAGCATCTTAGATATATATAAATCAAGTTCCCTTCTACATGCGTAAAAAAAAAAAAAAAATTGGCAAAAACAATAGAAACGTGCATGTCTTGGATCTTAAACACGTACAGTCCACTTGAATTTACATCATTAGTAGCTAGAGACACTTCAAAATTTGCATTAAATTGCTATAGACATATATTCAATGAGTGCCTTTCTCTTATTTTATTTGAATTTTTAAGGTTGAGACAAATTGCACATCGGATCACATGACTGGTGCTATAGCTTTGGATATGGAGTAAAGTGGAAGGCAGATTGGTGAATATATACTTGTACTCATTTACTATACATGATGAATATATGTGGATGGTTATGGAATTTAGATGCTGCCTCTGCCTCATGTATGCAAAAGAACAACAAAAAGGAGATTCTAGCTAGCTGTTTGGCTCCTTAATGGCTGTTCAAAGTGGTTTCAATCCCGAGATTGATCAAACTCTCCATTACTTAATTGTTCTTATTAGAGTAATTAAGTTTTTATCTTATAATAGATGTATACATTGTTCGATATACATAAATTAATAAAAGAATATTGATTTTTTATTAATAAAAAAATTAATTGATAGAACCTTTAAATTACCTATATTTATTTTATACACTCAAATTAATTAGTGATTAAATATTTTAATCAATATAATTTATTTTTTTTATCTTTTTTTCTTAGTTAAAAGAAATCGACATCGATTTTTTTTTTTATTCTATATGCTTTTATCTAATTGAATTAGTATATATACCAAATTTAATAAGACTTAAAATGTAGTTGATAACATTACTCAGTACTTAAAATTAAAATCTTAAATAATTAATTATTTTAAGTTATTTAATAATATTTGTCTTAAAAATTTCAAATGAGTTAAAAATTATTTAAAATGATAAATTATAAACTCTCGTTATAATTATATTTAAATTTATTAATCAACTTTAATTTAATGGTATTAGATTTATTTATATAATTATAATATTATAAATTTGAACCTCAATAATAGTGAATATCAAATTTAAAATATATGTATATTCAACCCAAAACACCTAAATGATTAAGATCCATGACATCTATTACTAGATTGTCTTATTATGAAGAAGAATCTATAATTTTTCTATTTTATTTTCCTTTATTTTACAAATGAGGTGAGATACAAATAAATCCTTGATTTCTGAGGGCAAAATACAAATTCACAATGCTAAGCAGGCAATAAACATACAAAGAGATACAATCTAAGATGTATTGATTAGTGAAGCAATAAGATTATGGGAGACAAAAACCTTTGATCACCATTTATATTTTAAACTAGAAAACTAATTTTATTTTAAACTTTTATATATATTGCAGTCATACCACTCACATCACAACTTAAATTGTTTATTTAAAATTAAATAATTACTTTAAAATTAATTAAAATATTTACAATAATTCTAAAATAATAAATAATGAAGTAAATTCACTTCTGAATTGATTTAATTTTTAAAGTTATATAAAAAATAATGAAATTTTAATCTTAATCTTAATTAACTCATCCCATAATAATATTATGAATTATATAATAGAGAGTAATTTTTCTCTTTAATGACTTTTATTATATTTGTGAATGAGATATTCAATAGATAAGAGATGTAGAGATTTGAAGCCGTAAAAAAATGAGGTGCTAGCCGACTTAATTAGGCTAGTCAACAAATATTACTTGGTGATTGTAAATGATTTATTTGAAAAATTAATCATATTTTAGGGACCAAATGTGAATGTATATTCGTATTATTATATTATGTGCATCTCTTTAGGGTAATGATTTTATATTTGGATCTCCATATTCAATGTTTGTTGTGGGTTGGTAATTACACGAAACATTCAAGTAATTAGCAGTGAGTTGAGTATCATTTTCACAGTGTTAAATATTAAAATTAATATTTTTTTTATTATTTAAATAAAAATTTCAAATTAATTTTAAAATTGAAATTTAAACAATATTTAAAATTAAAATTAATGAGAAAGGTTTACAAAGATCGAAACATGTTTAGAATTTAAATTTCATTAATTGAATTTCTATGATTACGATGACTCAAGATTAATTATTTGAACTTATGGTTAATAAACTAATTATTCTAGAATATATGTAAATCACTCTCAAATAAATAAATAAGTACTAACATTAATTTCATATTTATTCTCGTGTTCACTAAATTAGTACTAGCCTATTAAGTTTTTTAATAATTTATAAATTCATTAAAATGTATCCGAATCTTTTAGCAATACCATCGTTTATTGATCTAATAAACTAATGATATATTTTCCCTATTGATCCATTACACATTATCTTAAATTTATGTTTAATAGTGGCCAATTATCAACATATATTGATTTCTAGATCAATAAATTAATCAATTTAATTAAACATGTAATAATCAATCAATCATAGTTACAACCATATAATCATTCAGCTGACTAAATATAAATTCTAAAATAAATAATTTAGCCAAGTATGGTTGAAAAATAAATTAAAAACTTAATTGAATTAATAGAATTGTTTAACATTGCTAAACAATTAAATGAAATAAAGACAAATAGAGTTAAGAATAAATTATTCTCTATTCATCTAGAATTAATTTCCATTGTTAGCTTTTCAATTTAAAGTAAGTCCTTACTTTTTTTGAAAATTTTCTTCTCTAGGCTCCTTAGAAAAATTCTCCTCTTTTCAACTCCTTTGAAAAAATTGAAGCTTTTCTTGTTAATTACTAATTTTTGCCTAAAAAATCACTCCTCGCAAATCTTCTTCAAATTTATTTAATTTTTAAAGCAAATATCTTCATATTTTCAATTTAATTTCAAACTTCAAAACTAAATAAAATCATATTAAAATAAAATAAAATCATAATAAAATATATTTAAGTTAACTTAAAAATACTACTAAAATAAACACACATTAATGCTAAAAAAATATATCAATGAATTTTAAGAATTAATTTAATAGGTGTTTGATAAAACTTTTTGATATAATTATTAATTTTTGGTTCCTAACAGCTGTATCATACCCATATAACAACTAACAGTTGTTAGCTGTTAGATAGTTAAATAATTATTATTTTTAAAAATTTATATTTATAATTTTTTTGCAAAAATTATTCTTTAAAAATAATATTTAAATAAAAAATTAAATATTAATATTTATTAAACATATTAACAACTAACAGCTAATAATAATTTTACCAAATACTTATAATAATCAACCATTAGGTAACAGCCACCAGCAATCAACTATCAGCCACTAGCTAACAGCTATTACGATCAATTAAATCAAACATAATCTTAATTTATAAAAAAATGTTTGTTATTTTTTTATTAATCAAAATTCAATTTTTGAAGTTAAATTATAAATATTTTTTTTATTTATGAATTTTTATTTTCAACATAAATAATTTATTTTTAATTAAATTAAAAAATTACATTTAATATATTACGTGAAAATTAATATGTAATATTATGTTACTGCTACATAACATATGTTCAAAATTGCAATAATTATGTAAGAATAAGGGTTGAAATTTGAACATTTGTTGTAAATTGGAGAACCACCTGGAAACGTTTGCACATCAAAATGTCTTAAGTCAGTCAACATGTTTGTCCCAACTTATGCATCTACCTTTTCATGAGTTCATATGCAAGTCTACTTGAAATAACTTCGTCTCTTCATGGCAACATTTCTTTTATTTTAAGAAAAAAAAATAGGAAGTTGAAAATTTAATTAAATTTTGAATTCTTAAGACACAGTACTTTATTTTAATGATAAAATGAAATCATTATAAAATAATTGTTATATATTTTACTCTCATCATTTTTATAATTGACGTTTAAAGTAATTCACATATATTAATTATTTTTTAATTATAAAATTAAAAGATTAATTTACCTTTAATTAGTAATAGTACCATTAATATTAATTTTATTAAAAAACTAATATTCTTATTGTAATTGAATGTTTTAATTAAGGTGTTTAGTGTAGTTAAAATAGATGTAAGCTTATAGAAGTATGATACATATATTCTTGATATATATCTTAAAGCATCAAATAAAGAAGAATTTAGGTTATTTTTTAAAGGTAATTATAAAAAAATAGAGGGAGCAATCTCTCTAATATTAATTTTTTTCTTTAACATAAAAAATAAAAAAAATACTATAAAAAAATACTAAATTAATTATTTATATGTTAGGATTTTAATAATAATCCTAAATATATTCTAATATAAATTTAATAAATAATAAACTTTTGTAATGAATCTATATGGATAAGAGTTTATTAATTAGTAAATCATAATATATTACTATATATATGCCAGTTGCAGACAGCATGTTAAATATTTTAAATTAAATATTTAAATTATAATGTTTTAAATAATTACATATTATTTAAAAACAAAACCTTAACAATATATTTAAAGGATGATGTTAATGCAACATTTTTTAAAATAATAAAAATTTTTGTTATTTATACAAAACATTGAAATAATGTCATAAGAAAATAAACTAAAAAAACTTACATTCTAGGATAGTGTTAATGGTAGAAATTTGTAAGAGGATTTTACTTTCAATATTTGCAAATAAAATAAATTAATTAGAAGATTAATATATTTGGCTAGTGTATAAGTATATTATGTGTTTAATTATTTGTATTCTTATTACTTTCAATTTCAATTTCTTTTAAAGATAAGTATTTATTGAGTGGGAGGAGAAATAATTAATTGTGGCATTTTAAAATGTCTGTTTTTTCATTTGATCAAATTTGTTAGTGAGTTTGTATTTTTTTTTAAAAAAAAAGGATATATCGTTTAGTTTTTTAAATTAAAAAATCTTAATGATTTAATTAAGTATTTGATGTGAAATTAAGTTATTTTAATAATTAATTACATGAAAAAAATACCATAAATATATCAACAAAATGATAACTCTTTAATAATTAATACTTTATAAACCATAGCTCATTAACAATAAACAATGCTTTATAAACCATTCAATTATAGATTACAAGTTTTTTGAATCAGCAAAATTGTTTATCAAGTGTACATATATAAAAAGACTTTTGTTGACATATGAGTATTTTTTTTTTTTTACTTTTCCCTTGTAATTTCATACAAAATAATTAAATAATTGATATTTTCACATTTTAAAAACTAAATAATATATATTAGATGAAACTCAAGAAGGTGATAATAATTTTTTTTCCTATTCATATGCAGGAAGGTTTTTATTTAATAACTTTCATCAAATTAGTGAAAATTTTACATAATCATATTGACAAATAAAAACAACTGAAATCTAAAATTTTTATTTCTCTATATTTATATTATGTTTGATTTAATTTTATAAAAAAAAATCATTTTATTTATAAATAAATTTCAAATAGAATTTATTTGCAAATGAATTTTCATGTATGATATATTAAATAATAAATATATAATTCATTTTAAATTTCAAATGAAATAAATATTGTGTTTAGTATAATTTTAGAATTCATTTTAATGTTTCATTTGATCAAAAATATCCTATAAATATATTATATATATATATATTTTTTTAAAATCCATATTACATTATTAAAAATACAATTATTTAAAACTCAATTTAATATTTATTAATAATACCCTTTTATATACATTATTTTTTTAAAAAATAAAATAAAATTGGGAGAAGGTATAATTTTGATTATGATATTTAGCATTAGTAGTACATCAACTCATAATATTTTTTGAGATACAATTTTGACCATAACGTTATTAAAACCTGCAATTCTGACTATTATCTTCATTGATTTCAGTCCATAGGCCCCATATGGATTAAAAAGTAATTGATAAATTATAATTTAGTCCATAAAATATTATTTATTTACAAATTTTTTTTTAAATTAAATATATAAAAAATAAAATAAATTAATAACTAAATGAAAATTAATTATTTTATTTAATTAAAATTAAAATAAATATTATTTTTAAAGTAAAATTACTTTTTATTAAATTAAAATAATTAATATTTATTTAACTATTTACTTTTCAAAAATTAAAATAAATAAAATTGTTTTTAATTATTTAATTTATTTTCTAATTTTATATATTTGGAAATTATTTTTATATATTTAATTAAAAAATATTTTTATTCAATTGAAATTAAAATAATTAACATATATATTTTTTATTTATTTTATATATATATGTATGAGATAATTTTAGTCATTTTACTAAAATTTACTAAAAAAATAATAAAAAAAAGTAAATGAATATCCAAATTTATTGACGGAATTAAAATATAAAAATTAACTGCGATTATTTTTCTAAATATTTTCATATCTAAATATCGTCATATATATATATATATATTCTTTCTTTTTTATTTAATTAAAATTATAATATTGAAAATATATATATGAATAATTTTATATATAACATTCATATATTATATTTTTATTTATTTATTTTATATATTTTTATTAAAATTAAAATAAATAATATTACTTTTATTTAATTAATATAATTACTTTTTATTTAATTTATTTTCTTATTTTTTGTATAGTTGATTAAAAAATATTTTTTTGTATATCAAAATAAAATTATTTTATTTTGTTAAATATGCAAAAAATAATTTTATTTAATTAAATATACAAAAAATAAGAAAATAAATTACTTTTAAAAATTAATTATTTAATTAAATAAAAAGTAATTTATATTAATTTTAAATTAAAATATACAATAAATAAATAAATAAAATTTTGAATGAATATTTTATACATCAAATTATTCACATATATTTTTAAATATTCTAATTTTAATTATTAAATAAAAAGCAAATATATATATATATATATAAGTTGATGATATTTTAGGAATAATAGTATTTAAAGAAAGAAACGCAATTAATTATTATATTTTGATTTTATTAATAAATTTGATCATTTTATTTATTTATTTATTATTAAATTTTAGTAAAATAACTAAAAGTATATCATATATATATAAAATAAGAGAAAATAATTTATTTTTTATTATTTTAATTTTAATGAAATAAAAAAATAATTTTTTGATTAAATATATAAAAATAATTTTCAAATTTTATAAAATAAGAAAATAAATTAAATAATTAAAAAATAATTTTATTTATTTTAATTTTAGAAAGGTTAATAAATAAATAAAAATTAATTATTTTAATTTAATAAAAAGTAATTTAAATGAAAACTAATATTTATTTCAATTTTAATTAAATAAAACAATTAATTTTTATTTAGTTATTAATTTATTTTATTTTTTATACATTTAATTTGAAAAAATATTTTTTTATAAATAAATAAAATTATAGGGATTAAATTATAATTTATCAATTACTTTTTAATCCATAGGGGACCCAAGGACTGAAGTCAATGGAGAAAATGGTCAGAATTGTAGACTTTAATAACGTTAAGATCAAAATTATACTTTTAAAAATATTAAAGATTGATGTGCTTTTATAACTAAATATAATGGTCAAAATTATATTTTATCCCAATAAAATTTTGATCGTAAATAATTAAATTTATTAAGAGTTTTGTAAAAAAAAAAACCAGTTAGTTATTTGAAGATATTTGATTATAAGTAGACTCAAAAGCTATAAGTTGATAAAAACAACCGTTTTCATGAGTCGTGGTAAATTTAAAATTAAAAATTTTATATGACACTCATTTCTAATTTTATATAAGTAATTATCCTTTTGTCATAAGCACTAAAGATATAATTTTTGCGATCTCTCACCGGTCAAAATATGCTAATCAATCACAATTATGAAATTTTTTAATGGTAATATAACAATATATAAATTAATATGATAAATATTTATTAATTACGATTAAATAAAATTAAAAAAAAAAAAAAGCTAAAATCTTGCATCTCCAAAAAATATAAAACGTGATAATCACTGCCTTGGAGGACTGTACTGTGAGGCTCTCAAGGACTTTGTCTTTTTGAGAGTTTTCACTCTCATAATAAAATAAAAAAGACACAAAACAAAACTGTTGATGATAATTAACTATATACATCCTGAAAAAGGTAATAGATAATTAAAAAAAAAAAAAAAGTCAAAATCCTGAATCAATAAGAAAAATAATATTAGATAATCACACCATAATTGAATTGATTGATGATTATTGATTATGTACAATTTAAAAAAAAAAATTATAAAGAGATTTATAAATAGAGTAAAATATTAAAGTTAATAAAGATATTTTAATTTTTAAAAATTTATTAATTTAAAATTATAGAATTCATTTTGAAATATAAGATTTAGTTTAGTTATTTTCAATTTTATAAATTTAATTATTTAAAATTTTATATGAATATGAATTTTAAATAAATACATAAATTATTTATTTATAAATGAATTTTATAAAATTTATTTATATCAAATATGAGGTAAAAATAAATTAAAATATTAGTCAAACTATATTTTATTCGTATTATAAAAGTAATATAGATAAAATAAGTTTAATAAAAAATAAAATTTATTTTAATATATAATTTACTATCTACTATTTTAAAATTAGCAAATTTTATTTATATTTACATGTGTATTAAATTTTTCATTTTTTTAAATGGTGAAATGAGAGTCAAACTCAAGAATTTTACTCAATATTCAACTCAACATAATCTTAATTTTAAAATTAATTGAGATCGATTATATATAATTTTTATTTACATCTCAATTGATTTTAATCGATATATTTTAATATAGAAATAATAACGAAATGGATTTGGAGCGGATTTTATTATTCTCATCCTCGTCCCTATATATTAAAATCTCATTCAATCTCCACCCCATTATCCAACTGATTAAAATTTTGATATTCCATCCCCATGGGTACTAGAGTCCTACGAAATTCCATATAATATAATTTTTCATGTAAAAATTAATATTACATCTTATATATTTTTGAGTTGTATTTAATATAAAACATAAATATTTATTCTTATTTTGAGTTGTATTTAATATAAAACATAAATAAATTAAAAATTCAATAAGAAAAAATAGATATTCAATTAAATATAATATATTTTTTTAATAAATTTATTAGAATTTTTGATTATAATTAGAAAATTTATTTTTCATATAAACTTATTGAAATTATTTATTATAAAATTATATTATATAATTTGATGTTCATTGATTGACATATTAAAATTTAGATAAAAAAAAGGATCATATAATATATAAATTGTAATAAATTTTGCTAAACTTATTTAAAAAATAATATTATAAGATTGATAATTAATTATTAAATGATGGAATATCTATATTTTAATGTATAATAATAAAAATTTAAATCTTATATATTTTTTTTATAAATTATTATTATTATTATAATTATTATTAAATTTATTCTATAAATAATTATTTGATAATTTAACTACTTAACAAAATATTTAAAAATTATATTTTTTTTAAATTAATAATCAATAATTAATTATTATATTTTTTACAAGTTAAATCATATTATAAAAAAGATAATTATTTCCTAAATTTAATATATATATATATATGGCGAGGCGGATTCGAGACAGGATATATAATTTTCATGCTCATACTATACTCGTTAAAAAATTTTAAATTTTCTTCATCCTACCCTATTTCTCAGTCAAAATAAAAATTATTCTATTTGATATGAGCAGGACAGACAAATCTCTATTGATTCGGGATATTTTATCATTTATATTTTAATATTTATAATATTTTTAAATTATATTATATTAAATCATTCAATAATTAAGAATGAATAAATTAAAAATTATTACGTTAATATTGAGTTATATATTTTAAATTATAATATCAGTTATTTTAATATTAATAAGGATAAAAGTATATAACCGAAAAAAAAAATATATTTATATACATAGCCCAAACATAAGATATTTCCCCAACCCAAATCTCTTACCCAAAGGCCATAACCTATCTCCCCATCTTCTAAGCGCTCTCTCTCTCTCTCTCTCATTTTCCTTCGCTTTCTTGTTGTCCAAACAGACCCGAGATTCTTTCAATCGAACCACCAATATATCTTTGAAGAGGAGCTAAGGAAGCAAACAAGAGCAGACCTCTTTTGGTCCCCAACCAGGCTATGGCTTGGAGGCGCCTGATTAGGCAGGTCAGTTCAACTTCTCATCTCTTATTATTAGGCTAATGGATTCGTGTCATGCCTTGCTGATAGATCAAAAAGCCCTAACTTTTAACACCTTTCGGGTTTCAAAGCATATTTTCTGTTAATTGATAGCGATTCTGGAGGTTGGTGCTCTAGCGAGCTAGAGTCATCGGGGCTATTTTTTATTGAATCGAGGTGTATTTGATTAGAAACTGTTTGCCACGTGAACAAGTGCCAAAACTCTGACTTTTGTTCAATTTATGAGGCAAGAAGGCTGAAATAGAATCAGGGTGCACGTCTTCGATTCGTATTTGTAAACTGGTAATAAAAGGAGAAACTATATTCCTCAGCTTAAGTGAAACACTCATCTTTGGTTCAAAAGCCTGTGTCATGTTTATATTCTGCGAATAATCTGTGGTACTATAAGCAGAAGTGTTGTGAAAGAAGTTGTCTTTGGCTTTAGATTTTGAGGCTTTTGGGGAATTGCATTTGACAAATGCAGGGTTTACTATCTTGAATGTGTTTTGGCGAGATGTAGAGATTCGGGTCTGGTTTTTCAGGCTAAAACCGGGACACCATGATGGAATAGAGAAATTGCTCTATAACAGGAAGTTAAAATGCTGATTATTGCTTTCAAGTTAGTTATGTAGTTGTCCTTGATGTCGTATGTGCATGTGCACAATAACTTTTGCCACTATAGCAAGGTTTTAGAACTGATAGTAATGCTGATACATTGCTAAATTACTTTGCATGTTTATAGACCACATATATTCAAATGTGGAACAGAGTGTATGTAGTACATTAAATTGTTGGATTTTGTTGAACTACACGTGCGAGTTTGTTTTTAGGCTTATGCCTCCCCCTTTTCGTTCCCTTCTTTTTTTCCCTTTTCCTAAGATCAGAATTTAGGGAGAATTTTTATTTAGACTGCACTTACTTTTGTGCTTTTGTTCAATTCCTTCCTGGTTTATCTTGCGACAGTTTTCAAGGCATCCATCAGATTTAAGGGAGTGCAGAAATTTGTTCGTCAGAACTTACTTTCCTGCTAACAAGTTTGGAGGTGGTACAGGTGTGTTATCCATGATATCAAAAATTTATGTTATTTGTTTATAAAGTTTAGCTTTGATTGTTCTACCCACTATAACTCTAGGCTGGTACACATCCATCACATCATGGATGTATCCCATGCTCAAACCTTTGTAACAGCAATATTGCTAACCAATCTGTAAAAGTAATGAAAAGAAAATGCTTTCTTTGAGTTCAAATATGGAACCTTGATGTTCATTTCATGAAAACCTGTTTTTCATTTATTTACTAGTTTACATGACTGTAGTAAAATTGTAACTGTCAAGTCAATGAACCATAACATTTTTTGGTATTTTGTTGGCAGGCTTTAAGTGAAAGTTTGTGTTTATTTCTTTATTTATCTTCTCGACCCTTTTGGTGCAGGAAATGGGCTTTTAAATGCTGAAAGGAGGTTTCAGTCGAGTTATGTTGGTAACTTAGCTCGCAGGGTTCGTGATTCAGATGAAGTTAGTGAAGTTGCACATCTTAAAGAACTTTACCATCGAAATGATCCTGAAGCAGTGATTAGACTATTTGAAAGTCAACCATCCTTACATAGTAATACTTCAGCACTTTCAGAATATGTGAAGGCATTAGTCAGAGTTGACAGGTTGGATGAAAGCGAGTTGCTCAAGACCCTGCAGAGAGGTGAGCATGGAAATGTATTTATTCTGTTTCTAATACTTTGTTGTTTTTAAATACTTCTCCCGACTTATATTGAAATGCATCTATATGTATATTTACCAGTGGTTGTGCATTATGTCCTCTTGTTTAATAATTGCTAGGAAAATTTTACATAGTGGCAAGAATTCTAAATCATCAATTTTACATGTCGTTCCAGACAATTTGTCTCTTCATTTCCTCCATATTTTGGTTTCTATCCCTTAAAGAGGTGTTCTCTGTCACAGTTTCCTTACAGGTCTTATATAAATGATTTGCTTAGATTTTGTCTTATAGATTATATATTTCCCGGTGTATTTTCTCTCCCCTGAAAAATTTATCTTGAGCCAATTTTCTATTACTGCTTTTTCCTGATAACTCATTGCTTGCTTGTTGCAATTTTTTTTCTCCATTAGTTTGGTTGATGTAGCAGTTTCATAATTAGCCACGTCTACACGCTTGAACTGGGATCAGGTCAACTGGTTCATCGGTTCTCCAGTTGGTTCATCCAGTTTTTTACGGATTTTATCCACAAGAAGTTATTAGAACAAACCAGCCATGCTCATAGTCCAGTTCATTGGTTTTATGTTCCGATCGGCTGGGCCCTAGAATGCTTTTTTCCTTCATTTTAAGTTAAAATTTAGAAATGAGAAAAAATATTAGAGACAAATACAATAATTGTCAAATTGAAAATTAATGGTAAATTTATTATAATATGTAATTGTAAATCTGTAATATTGTAAATAGAATAAGAAATGACAGACTTGTAATGTTTAGTATAAGTTTGTAAATATAAGAAATGTCAGGGCAATGAGGGAATCCAATAGTAATGGCAAACTTGTAGTATGTAGGTTTGTGAATATATGAAAAAAAAAGTAATAAAGGATGGAGGAGATGGCAAATTCACTATTCATAATGAATGTTGAACCCTGACTCTTCTTTTATATAGTAATATATGAGGAATTAAATTTTGTTTCTTTAATTGAATTTGAGTTTCAAGGCAATAGATTTATACTTTTCTCTTTTTATAGTGAATTTATAGGGATTTTTCACTGGCCTTATGGCGCTGAAAGCAAATATGGGTGCTTGCACTTGCAATGTTTTGAGTTTTGTACTTATCTTATCAAAGCCTTTGGACAAAATTTTACTTGCTTGAATTTGGATCAAGTTCTTCGTGTACTTTCTGAATTTTACATTCAGATATTTAATTGTTGAATTTTATTGATTCCCCCATTATCCCTTGTAGTTCGTGATGCTCATGAATTAAATTATTAAGAGCTGCCTTTTAAAATCTTTTAGGCATCAATAATGCAGCAAGGGAGGAAGAAGGTATAGGAGGCCTTTCAGCTTTCAAGAATGTGGGAAAAACCACAAAAGATGGCATTCTTGGAACTGCTGGTGCACCTATTCACATGGTGGCTACAGAAGGAGGGCATTTTAAAGAGCAGCTTTGGCGTACCATTCGTACTATTGCACTGGCCTTTCTGTTGATTTCTGGTGTAGGAGCACTTATTGAGGACAGAGGAATCAGTAAAGGTATTATAGTGTAATGATATTTCAGTGCTCTCATTTGATTCAGTTACATATTACACTGGTGAAAATTTTTCCTTGATTTGCTATTTTGATGTGTCAGGACTTGGTCTACATGAGGAGGTGCAACCTAGCATGGAATCTAACACCAAATTTAGTGATGTGAAGGGGGTTGATGAGGCAAAGTCAGAGCTAGAAGAGATTGTTCACTATCTTCAAGATCCAAAGGTACTCTCCTTATGCTATTATGTTCAATAATCTTCTCTCTCTACAATATGTGGTGGGAAGCCCTGTTGTTGGTCTTGTGCCTGATAGACATATTTAGCCTTAAAAAAGAGAGAATATTATCTTTTTGGTGTTCTCAAAAATCTCATTGCATATTTTGAATCTTTGACAGTCAGCTCCTTATTCTGCTTGCTTTAACTACAAACAATGTTAAGACTTTTTTTTTTTTTTTTTTTAAATTGTTATAATTGGTATAATTGTTTGTAGGTTCTAGCAATTTTCTCAGACCCAGACCGGTTAAAGAACCGGTGAAGACAGATGATCAGAGGTTCAACTGGGATCAAACCAGTTGAACCGAAATTACACCGAAAGTAATTAAATTAATATTATATAATAAAAAATAAATTAATTAATCTGCTAATGTTAATTAGCTTATTGTTAATTTTTTTAAATTCAATTTAATTTTCATTAATAAAAAAGTAAATAATATATATATATATATATATAATTTTTGCTCAAATCAATTTTTTTTTACATTATTTTTATTTCACTTTTATTTTTAAAATTTTTATACTATTTTAGTATTTTAATTTTATTTAAATTTAATTAAATTTATAATTATTTATTTTAATTTAATATTAGTTTGATGAGTTTTAAATTTTGACTTACTATAATGTGAATGATAATTCATTTTTATTTAATTTTCAGATAATATTGTGTATTGTTATTAACTTATTATTATGATATGTTTCATTTATAAATAATAATAATAACAATAATTTAAAAAAAGAAAAAAAGCAAGAGAGGTGTTGCTTTTCTGCCTAAAACAAAGCAGTGCCGTTTTGAGGAGATACTAATAAAAAAATAGATAATTATTATTTTTTCCTGACAAATGACATAATACACTAAGCCTTCCTGATGTTTTAAAAATATACTAACTTCCACGAATTGTATAATATATTAATCGACCCTTCCGTTTAGATTCCGTTCATTTTGCCGTTAGTAATAGATGAAAAGACTGAAACGACCCTATTTTTCTTCTTTTTCTTTTTCATCTAAACTTTTCTCTTCCCACTGAAAATTGTTTGCCTAAACTCCTCTCTCACCCTCAATCTCATCCCCATCAAAACCCACTTGAAATTAACTTCAATTTTTAAATCTCACTCCAATTCCTTAAAATGATTGATTTTTCATCAAATTCTCAAATAAAAAATAGAGATATAAAGAAACGAAGAGGGTTAGATTTGCAATCGATCTTAGAGCAAAACCTCACTGAAAGGGTTAGATTTGCAACCGATTCCTTTCTCTTTCTTCGATTTCAAATATGCAATAGCTTAATTGTTAGCAACATCACGCAATTGTTGCGTCTTCGTGCTGTCGCTTGTTATGGGTCTGTTGAATTGTTGAATTATTGGTGCGTTGTGTACTTTTTGTGCCATGGGTATGTTGAATTATTGGTGGGTTATGTTGAATTAATTTAAACGTTTTTTTCTTATTGTTGTTCTTGTTTTTCTTTTATCTTTCTAACTTTTCATTGAGCAGTTGTTGGACATATAAACCACCAACGCAAAATTGATCATCACTTTTATTTTTCATTACAGCAAATTACTTTCAATTTTCATCATTATCATCACATCCCATAGCTTTTGTGCCTTCTCTACAATATTGGCTTTTTGTGACCATTGATTTTTGAATGAAGATGAATACTTGTTCCAGCTCCAATAAACACGTGATTTTGCAAGGGTTGGGTCACTTACAACCTAAATCGCAGAAACCATTGTTTAGATTGTATTTAATGAAGAATTATTAATGGTTCGCATGGTAATTAGATGTGGTTACATGCATGTTAGATTTTATGGTAGTTAATCAACGGACCTGTATAAGTCTTCTCCTAGTTTCTTCTTCTGAAACATATCCTTTAATAATGTACTTTTGAAATGATGGGAATAAAATCCTGAACAAATCCTGAACAACAATTATTTACTATAATTTTGTTGGACACAAATTAATTCCATTAAAAATCTTCCATGAAACAAAAATCCCGAAAAAAAAATTCCCAAATTCCCGTTCATCATAATAAACTGTGGAAATGAATTATTAAAAGGGCATTTTTGTCTTTAAAATGAATTATTATGCCAATGTTGACTAAATTTGGGTTGATTAACAGTAGGGATGGCAATGGGCGGGGCGGGGGAACCATCCCCATCCCCATCCCCACCCCCGCCTTAGCGGGGAATCCCCATCCCCGCCCCCGTTTCACATACGGGGATAATTTAGTCCCCATCCCGTTCCCCGCTTAAATTTTGTATTACTAAATTTATTTATATTTATAAAATTCATAAATAATAGCTAAAAATATAAAAAAATTTATTTAGAAAATATTAATAAATTCAAACACACAAAATATCAACCAAACATAATTAA
>CANXYC010017416.1:0-71360 GCA_948193065.1 Aleurites moluccanus | reverse complement strand
TAACGGCTTAGATTAAAACAATAACTTCAATGACAATAATGTCATTAATGAAAAAGTCAAAAACACTCCTTTGACTTCAGACATATTGATCATATTCTAAATATAATCCTATGGTCCTAATTTAATTAAATACATCATATGCAAATAATTAAATTAGACAATTAATTTAATCACATTAAATTATTGCAAAATCTTTATAATTAAATATATGAATTAAATCTCATTTAATCATAATTTAATTTCCTATTTCACTTATTGTTTGAAACACTTATATGCGTGTGACCTAATAGGTTCCCTAATTATATGGCAACTCAAGTCCTTAATTATTTCCTTAAATTAATTTAGGAAACTCTCAAGTGGAATTCCAATTTCCAAAATAGGAAATTTCCATAATAGGTAATCCTTGTCCAACAAGGATTATATAAATTAAACTTTTTTAATTCATAATCAATTCTCCAATTGAACCTTTCTAACTTGAGTAGATCATGAGCAGTATCTTACCACACATCATGACCCCCAAATAATCAAAAATTGATAGTGGTAAGCAGAAACCCTAACACATAGACAATATTGTGCTACTAGTCCCTTCATGCCTCTTTACCAAGTTCGGTTTAATATATGGACATTATGTTAACTTCACTAAGCTGGCTACACCACACTTAGCCCGAAAAGTAGTTCCTCGTAATCCGAGCATCATTACTAAAATGATTTCCTTAGAGACCATCTCTAACTACTATCCACTTTGGGCAAAGATTTCCAGTAATGTTCTCATACAAGAGGCCTTAGGTAAAACCCTCCTTCTAACAGGAGTTATGATATCCTTTGTTGACTACTTAAATATCTACGAGTGTGTCGAACTATACCCAATGTCCACCCTACAAGCAAACCCTTTGGGAGAGCTAGGTATGGAATTAAGGTATAGCATCTTCACTCTAGATCTCTCTTAAGCATCTCAAGTCCAATGACATTTGCATATTTCCATGCAGAGATAAGTCATTAACATTGTTTAGATTTCCATATGACTATCTCCTGCGATCACTCCGATGCACTTACTACTCCTAGTAAGCATCCATATGCTATCCTCAAACATCTCAATGTTAGTATCTTTATGAGATCAGATGATTTTATCAAATCAAATAGTATACGCATGTACTAGTCTTTCCGAATCAATAATGTCCATTCTCATTTATTCTATGACCAGGAAAATTTAGGTTAAAACATAATTATACATGATAAGCATCTCACTATCATGATCATATCATGAATGCCTTCATGCTATGTTTATACCATGGACTTTATTAAACTGTTATGCAATATTACTCTAAACAATAATAATTACTGATTAATAAATAATACCTTTTTATTGATATATTTCTAAAAACATCATTACAATGATTGTCTTTAGAGCATCTATACTAATATTAAAATTGGATAATAATTTGGATTTTTGGACTAATTTGATTACCCTAATGAAAAGTGAAACTCCGATTAGGAAGAACTCTAAGACGCCCTCTGCCCAAGTCGCAAAGCAAGGTATTATGTTCTAAACTCAATCTTTTCAAAGTTAATGTATTGCATATTGCATCTCTCTTCTTCTACCTTTCTTTAATTCGGTAAAGCATCAATTAAAGAACCAAAACATGATAAAATAGAAGAGGTAAAATCAAAATTTTCTTAAAATCAGACCTAACCCCCTTTGCAAAAGGGAGAACTGCGTGAGTTTTGATTCCCATTCAAAAAGATACGTAGACAAGCTATTTCACAACTTCAAATCCAAAAACACCAAAAAAACTTCTATTTTCTTAATTTATTTTTTATTTGATTTTATATTACTTTGGGGAATGTGTGGTCAACCTAGAACTCATAAGGGCTAGAGTTGACATACCATATTTTTGAGTTTTGATGTAATATTTAATTTCCTTTACTTTAATTTTGCATTTTCACTTTATTGTTTATGTTATGAATATTGTAAATTATTTGTTCATTATGTTTCATTCATATTAAAATGTCATTCTTATAGCTTGCCCATAAAAATATATTTTTCATAAATCATAAGTTAAATAAAGAGCCAAATTTGAATTACTTGAAACTAAAAACCTAGTCCTCGGGCTTAGTCCCGGTTCAAAGGTCTAGTGATTTTCAACTTTGGATTAATTTTGGAGTCAAAATTGAGTTTTCCTTTCTTTTCCCTTAAAAATAAAGGTGGCGACTCTATAATAATTTCAAAAAAATGTTAAAGGAACGATTTACAAATGTAAGGCAAAAGTTATCTTTATCGCATGGAAAATCACCCAAAAGAGGATCTCGGTGCTCGAGTGAGGCCTCACAGTTAGCAACTCCACTAGGGACAAAAAATTTCTAAAAGTTAAAGAGGACTACTATTTGGTATGAAAAAGAAAATAATATTTGTTTTTTAAAGTAACTTTTATTTGGCTTTTTATTTAATTGTTGATTTTCATACATCACTTGCATAACCAGTTATGAATCAAAGCCTTTCGGATATCAAGTAGCATTGACCTAACAACTCTCTTTGATTATGTTGGGAGATAGCAAAAGCATCCACCCCATGACGAATCTTCAATCTTTTTAAAGTGTAACTGGCAGTATGTACTGTTGGACCTACGCAAAACTCTTTGTTTCATATGTGGTTATGTATATCATTGTCTTAATGTGATGGGTACCCTTTATCCAATCCACTTAGCCATCATGTAATGAACATAGAACTATGACCTTAGGGTATATGTGCTTTAAATAATTCAAGTCATGATATGATTGCATAATCATGAACCAATTTTTAATCATGGATTCATAATACATAGAACTTGCATTCTATCCTAGTAAGTCTAGGTTGTATCTTGAACCAAATAAAAGTCAACCAAAATTGTCTTTTTTGATCATGTTAAACACCTTTCAACCATTACCTTAGGACTCAGAAACCTTAAGTCCTGAATATTTTCACCTCTTACCCATTTCCTAAAAACTTTTACCCCTTACCCTAGGACTTAGAAACCTTGAGTCCTAAACCATAAGCCCTAAATAAAGATGGACCTAAACCCATAAACCCTAAATAAAGATGGACTTGAACCCTTAAACCCTAAACAGAGATGGACTTAGATCTTTAAGCCCTAAAAAAAATGGCCTTCACCCAATTCCTAAGCAAAGATGGTCCTCACTCCCAAGCCTAAAAAGAAATCACTAAATCATTACCATGCTTAACCTATGTATTAAATAGTAAAACTGACCCACTGTCCTACCACCAAATTGACTAGTGAAGTACGTCCATTTACCCAAAATTAGTTCGAACCAAACCTGTGACCCAAAATCAAACCAAATCAGACCTGTGTCCAAAATAAAGAACCTGACCTAGAAAAACACTCACCGAAAATCCAAAGAAAAATTCCAAAACAGTGAAGCCGACCTACTGTCCTATTTACCCGTACTAATGAAACAAACCCACTGTCCCATTTGCCTATACTAATGAAACTAACCCACTAACCCATTGAACATAAACTGAGTGTCTAACCAAATTGTGGACTAGACTTGCTAAACGAAGACCGTGTACCTGACCCATTGACTTAGAGGAGTCTTTTACACAAAAAAAAAGTACAAACCTGCACCTTTGTTCTGCCAATAACTCATAAATTGATATTTTCCCTTTCCTTTCATATAAGGTACCAATGGCCAACCCAACCAACATGGATGCTATGGCCACACTCCTCACCAATTTCCTAAAGAAGCAGGAGGACAAGTTTCAAGCCATGCTCAACTTTTCCTTGAGTGCTCAATAGATTCGCTTTAACAAAGCCTTGGCTGAATGACAAAATGGTTTAAACAAAGGTTTAGTTGCTCAACAAGCTTATTTTTGTAAGGTCCTAAGTGCTTAACATACCCTTTTCCATATTGCAATGGCATACTTAACTAAATCCTTGGATAGCATAAAGGAATCTATAGATCAGGTCAACCTGAAATCAAGTGGCCCAAGTATCACACCCAATGTTGATCTAACCAGTACTATCCCATAACCAAGCACAAATGCTAATCCTTTTTTGTCTTCGAATCTTTTTCAAGGCATGGAAAGTCCCATTTGTACACCCATAAGGTAGAGAAAAGGCATAAGCAGTATAATGCCTCCACTTCTAATATTGTCTCCTCCAATGAGCAGAAGAGCAAAGAGGTAACAACCACAGTCAACCAGTAACCTTTGAAGCTGGAAAGGATAAAATTTACTAATTTGGGTAAGCCCTTAAGCTTTATAGGGAAGCATTGGAAGTCAAATTGGTCACACCTTTAGAATTGAAAAGGATGAAATTTACTGATTTGGGTAAGCCCTTGAGCTTTATAGGGAAGCATTGGAAGCCAAATTTGTCACACCTTTAGAACTGAGGCCACCTTTATACACTGTGCCTAGAAGTTGGAATATGAATGAATACTGTGAATATCACCAAGGTCATGGGCATAAAACTGATATATGCAAAAACTTAAGACACAAAATCCAGGACCTCGTTGAAGATGGGAACATCCTTTCCCCCGGCCCAGCCAGAATCCAGCATCCTCACTGATCTTTGGATTGTCTTTGAATAGAACTAGACCCTACAAAGCTTATTCAAACCACTTTTTTCCCACCATAAAATTGGTATTATAAGAAGATTGTTTGTTATGGTGTTTTTTGTGGCGATGGTCTAGATTTAAACCTAAGGTATATTGGTAAGGATTAACTAAACTGAGGAAAGGAGTTGCCACTCGATTAAAGGTATAATCGAGACCACAAATGCATCGCATTTCCTTCCTCTAAGAAATTAGTGATGATTTTATCCATGGCTAAGCACTAAGTAGCCTTATCCAAAGATTTAGGTAAGAGAATCAGGTACGAATTAGGGAAGGTGTTAGGCATCCCAGTCTGCCTGGCCATTGGCCAGCCTCCCTATTTTGCTAGAAGTTATAAATAAACTAACTTAGGCATAACATTTAAATAAACAATCCATAAGCCAAAAAAATATAAGTTTTATCATGGCACATGTTTGATCATACCATAAACTAGACCAAGCATAATTCCTAGGAAAGATTAGAGGAGTCACAAGAGGTCTCACTTAAAACCCAACCTCCTTAGACAGTAGTATATGAGGTCTAGTAAATTATACAATCTTACAAGGTCATACCTAAAGATTTCCTAAAATATTCATGTTTATTGTACTACATCAATTCGTACTATCCCTAAAGAAATGAAAGGAGAAATGAACCATTTTGCCCTAATAAGATATTCACATAATCATATCATACTATAAACATTCATTCATTCAATCTCAAAATAAAGAAATAATAAAAAAAAGAAATTAAATTGCATAATCTAATGCATTAAATGAAACATGTGCACCTTAAACTTTGCCTTTCTAGGCCTTAATGCATTCTAAGCTCGTTTACCTTTCTTGCATGCTTAGGCCTTATAAGCCTCATGTTATTTATTTTACTTTGTCCCTATATGGTTAGCTTATACAACATAAATGTATGCATAACATACTTTGCAAAATGACATACTTCCTTATAATCATACCAAAAATCAAGTTTATCATATACATGATGCAAAAAATATAACCATGACACTTTAACCATTTGGTTCATAAACAAGTAACTAAGACTCATTAAGATTATAATGCATACACCCAATTATTCACAAGCCAAACCACTTTTGACAACTAACTTAGACATGGCATGCTAACTGACAAGAAGTATTTTGTATTGCATGGCAACAAAGTATGTATTCGATTAATCATGTTTTATGCATTTTAAATGCATACTCAATTAGTTTATTCATGACATCATGTTCGTTTTAAAGTCATTTAACCACACATTTAATCATGCCATATTGTCACATAATAATAAACATGTCAATTTTCAAGTTTAGAACCTAAACTAGCCACTGTACCAACAATCATACAAAACCAAGTTTAACTTTGACACTTTTAATCCTAGCATGCTTCTAAATTAATAAAAATTATCATATAGTCATTCATCTTAATTTTCATGCACCTATTCATGGCATATAGACATTTAAATACAATTAAAAGAATCAAATGGACATAAAAATCAAGAAATAAAGCAAAGAAGACAAGAAAGTGCCTCTATGACACAAGAAAATGCCTTCATGGCATATATAGGGTCATGTGGCCCTTCTTAGTCTTGCACGGGACAAGGAAAGGTTGTATGGCCCTTATGAACTGATTCTAGACACCCATCTGATTTTAAATCATTTTGCATTTTTTCTTAAGAAATTTTTGATACTTTTTCATCCTAAATAATTCAAAAACTAATCTTAATGATCCTAAGTGTTTTAAACTTAATCAAATAATTTTTAGACAAAGAAAAGAACAACAAATTAGTAGCTAGAAACAAAAACATGAATTTCATGCAAAAGGGATCTAAGCATTCTTTCTAAGTTCTTTTAGTTCAAATTAATTAGATTTTCAATTAAGTTAGTAAATTATCATGTAAATACAGATTCTTAACTCAAACTTAGTTCATATTAAAAAAAGGTTTTACAAAGAAAAGAAGAAGGATCACATGGATTGTTATGAATCCATGTGATTATGCCCAAAGAATTCACATGATTGCCAAATGAAAAGGAAATAAGAAATTACTGAAACTGGACACACCAAGACTAGAAAAATCACCCTCAGGCTTCGTTTGTCTTATGAATGATTTCAAATGCCAAGAAAGTCGATACTCAAAGAAGATTGCTTATCATCAAGTTCTTACTTTGAATCAAGATTTAATTCAGTTGGATATACACTTTTTTTATCAATAACATTTTTGATATGTTCTTGAGAAAAGTCTAAAAGAAGAAGAAATAAAACTTGATTTTGTTCCTTTGATTCTTAAAAGAATGATTAATTTATATACTTTAAGTAAATTTGATGTATTTTAACAAAATCTTTAGTCTTTTTGTAGTACGATTGATTAAAAAAATTCAGTTTAGCATTTGATTGAAAGAGGGAGTTAGTTTCTTTTGCCAAAAATTTGGGCGTTAAAATTCAGATCCTCAAACTAGTGAGGGTGGAGGCCTATTTATAGGCTTTTTCCCCGACTTGAATAGGAAGAATTAAGTTAAAATACTCTTATTTAGTTTTATTTAGTTTTCCTAAGTAATAGAACATCCTAAATATTCAAAATGTAGCTTCCAAAATAGCTTTAGGATTATTTGCCAACCAAGAACCCCTAAAGCTTCCTTTTTAGCTTTCAATCCAAAACTTCCACTTTGATTAAAATACCAAATATGAACCTTTTAAAAAGTTAAATTGGCATAAAAAAGACTTGTAATCTCTAAATTTGGAAGAAATATTAGACCAGAGGGTGGCAGATGTGAGCAGTGATGCATGCGAACAAGCCCGAAGCTTGATGGCTCGTGAAAGGGCCATATGGCCCTTCCTTGGGTTGTGCAGCCTAAGCAAGGTTCATGCTGCCCTTCTTTGGGCCATGTGGCTCTGCAAATAGCCACATGGATCTTGCAAGAAGCCACAGGCCAATGGCTTATGCAGGAGCCTAATGGCTTGCCGCAAACGGGCCCTTTGACACCCCATACGCCCGTTTTTGCACCCAAACCGTCCGAAATGACCCAAAACTTTTCAAAAACCTTTACAAATGTTTCTAAAATCCTTTTAACTGAAAAATAACTTAAATTGGCATTGGACTCATGGGGCCCAATGGCTTGTCGCAACCGGGTGGCGATCACCTACGGGCCCGATTTGAGTTCGGACCACCTAATATGGCCTAAAATGACCCAAATTTATTTTGAAATACATGTTGACATGTTTTATACTAAAATACAAACTCAAAATCATCAGTTTCTAAGATAACCCTAGCAATTTCCTCCATCCAAAAGCAAAAGTAATTACTTTGATAAGAAATCTTCTTCTCGCAATGATTCTTAATGCTTCATCATTGGGTTTTTGCTCATGCTGAAGGTGTGTCAAAAATCGATATTAACACCTACCTTGATGAAACCGAGCTATAGTTTGTGCCTGAGTATGAGTATAAACCTAAGTCTGAGTCATTTGAGTCTGTGTCTTCTTTCTCTTGTTCTAAGTCTGTAAAAGACCTCACTGGTCTTTCTTTTAGTGATGATGTAACCCATAATGATGAGACCTTTTCTCATAATAAAATGTTTTCCTTTTCCTCTTATATTCCTTTGTTAGATTTTTATTTTCATGATTCTAATGAAATTAAGACATAAAAATAAAATGAAATAAATGAAACAAAAAAGGGGAAAAAATAAAGAATCAATTAATTTTGGCATAGAAGATAATCCAAAACTCACATACATTACATCTTCATACCATGATAAGAATTTTTTGCCCCAAGAAGTTCTGGAATTCAAAGATTGCTTTGCATGGGAACCTGAGGATATGACTGGAATTGATCTGAGTATTGTGATTCACAAGATCCTAATTTATAAGCATATAAAGCCCGTCAAGAAGAAATTAAGAAGGTTAAAGGTAGAATGGTTACTGAAAATTAAAAAAGAGGTTGCTAAACTATTGAAGAACAAGTTCATTGAACCAATTACATACCCTTCCCACTAGTGTCAGGTTTACGCCAAGTTACAAAAGAGACCTCCCACTCCGCTACGGCCAACAACAACTCCATAGCCATTTGCAACTTAGAGTATAAATGTCATCGATCGCATTAGTCCAAGATCCTCAAATGGGCATGAATATATCCTGGTTGCCATTGACTGCTTCACAAAGTGGGTGGAAGCAACCTCTTATCAGGTCTTAAATGCTAAAAGGGTAGCACATTTTATTCAGACCAATATAATCTGTCAATATGGATTACCTTTTGAGATCATAATAGACAATGGCTTGTATTTTCAGAAATAAGTCGTTATCATATTCAAAAGGGAGAAGATTCAGCATCACCTTACCATCCACAAACATATGGAGAAATTGAAGCAACAAACAAGACTCTCAAGATTATCCAGCAAAAATTGATTACCAGTCATAGGAATCGGCATGAATATCTCTCATATGCATTTTAGGGATATCAAATCTCCATTCGAACGCCAACTAAGGCAACTCTCTATTCTTTAGTCTATGGCATGGAAACAATCCTCCCAATTGAGATGCAAATCTAGTATGCCAGAGTTATATGTGAAATTCAACTGGATAAAGCAAATTAGATCAAGGGGTACCATGATCAGCTGAATACCATAAACGAGAAAATGGGTGCCTTGTTCAAGGTTATCAACAAAGGTTGGCTAGACATTTCAACAGAAGAGTGACTAACAGGGGATTAGAAGAATAAAACTTGGCCTTGAAGGAAATCAGAGCTTTAATTCATGATCTAAGAGGAAAGTTTTCAACCCAACTAGGTTGGTCCTTACGTGCCTAAAAAGATTATATCTGATGGAGGAGCCATACTCATGGACATAGACGAGAATGAATTTGCAAACCCATGTAATATGGATCAATTGAAAATATACTTTGTATAATGTTAATGAGTTTTGTAAACAGAACTATGAGGATCTTATTCTTCAAAAAAAAGAATTAAAATATAAAAGTGTTACAGAGATACGTAGGCAACCCATTTTGGGTACAGTTCAAATCATAATAAAATCATTATTTTTTACACCAAGATTAATGGACTCTTGCTCGCTAAGTTGAAAACCTGATATGGCGACTCAGGCAAAAGTTAGAGTAGCTCGGTAAGTCGAAAACCCGAAAGACGGCTAGGGCAAAAATTAGAGCAATAAAAAAGAATAAAAAAAGGAAAAAGAAAAGAATAAAAGAATAAAAGAGGGGAAAAGAAGAAGAAGAAAAGAAAAAGAGAAAAGAAAAATAATGTCTCACTTTAGTTATCTTTGATCTGACAAAAATTCAAAAGGCATGAATTATAAATCCTATCTCATTCATCATGGTCAATGTTAAAAATAAATTTTCATCTCATTTTATTCAAATAAAAAGTCCCAATATTAAAATGTCAAAAGCATTTAAGTCAAAATAAAGTCCTATATAATCTGAATATGGATGGAAGCTGGAAAAGAAAGTCTCTAACTATGAGTCTTCCTCCTCCTAAGATGAATGTCCCTGTCATTGTTAGAATCCTCATCAGCTAAAATCTCTATCATTTGTTGATCTCTCACTCTACTGACTGGTGCCCTTGTGTCAGTCATAAGTATATATGTGTCATCAGCCTCCATGCCTACTCTAGCTCATTTATCAAGGTAACCATCCTGATTTTCTCAATAGGCCAGACAAAAGTAATGAACCAAGCATAATAGCCTTCTAACTTATCTGACAAACTAGCTGGTATGATAAAGCACATCGACCTCCTCTAGCCATTCATTATGGCCTAGGCAACATTATTAGTAATCAAAGATGTAGGAAAGATAATCCCATCTGGTGGAATACTCTGAAACTGACCCATCTGCCTCAGAATCCTAGTTCCTTGATAAAAGGCGGTTAGCCCCATGCCCATCAAATAAATCATGCTATAACCATAGTTCATGATGGTGAAAGAGCTAATCCCATACCATAGGTAGTACTATATAAAATCCTTTGGATCTAACTCCAAATGCCAAGCAGCTCACTCCTTCTGAGAGTCAAAACGGATCAAGGTTATATGCATACAGTACCTGGAAACTGAATAAGATATCTTATCTAGAGAACTCACTATCTGAAGGTGATCCTTTAGCCAGACCTAGTCATTCTAAAACATAAATTAGAAATCAAGAAAGGGACCTTAGCAGAAAAAGATCAATAAAAGAAGAAGTTCTTACTAGAAGGATAACTGGGCTAATTGACTAAAGCCCTTTAGTCCTACAATAACTGTCCAAGTTGAGCAAAGCCTCATCCCATCTAAAACATAAATTAAGCCCAATATGACCATAGCTATAATATCTGCCATTTTGTGGTATTTTATTTATTGTGTAATTGATGAATTTAAATTAATTTCAAATATGGATGTTTGATAAATCCAAAAATTTCTGGGTTGCAAAATTTTGTGAGGATAATTGTAGGATTTTAAAGAAATAATTTGGTAAAGTGTAAAACATTAAAGTGTAAATTGGCTTGGCAAAATTCTATGTGTGTGAGGAGTTATGCCTCTTTGAACAGGACTAATCTGGTTGAGTACTTCTGCAGAAAGTCTGTATCTATTTAAAATTATTGGGAATGACTGAGGTAGTTTGAGCCAAAGGTGTAAAAATAAGAATTGTTCCTTTGTGTGTTATGATATTGGCTGTAAAATTTCAGGATTTTTGGATAAGTATATCTCAGTGGAGAGTGGATTTTCTTAGGACTGTTCAGATAGATTTTGGGGCAATAAGTCTGGGTGATTTTGGAGAGTCATCATGGTCAGTGTAGTTGCCTTTATGATTTGAATTTTTGATATGTTGAGCCTCTGTATATTTATTTTAAGTGGAAAAAAGAATCAGGAAGTTTGGATGTTTGTAGCTCATTTGCGAGATGGTTAAGTATAAGTTGCCGAGATAGAGTTTTAGCTTAGTAGGATCTGGTTATGGTGAGCCGGCAAAATGCGAGGTGGCATTTTGCGAGCTGGAAATGCGAGTTAGCGAAGTGGCAAAGTGGTGAGGTGAGATTGCCGAAGTGGCAATTGGCGAAGAGGCATATGTGAGGTGGCAAAGGCGAAGAGGATAAGGCGAAGTGGCATTATGCGAAGAGGCAATATGCAAAGAGGGAATGTGCGAAGTGGCAATTCACAAGCAGGCGAGTTGGTGAAGAGGAGAAGAGACGAAGAGGCATTGTCGAGGCGGCAAATGCAAGGAAGAGTTTGTGAAGAGAGTTTGGCGAGGCAGCATATGCGAGGTGATATATGCGAGCTGGATTAGCGAGGTAGCTCTTGAGGAGTGGCATTGCCGGATCAGTTTGGCTAGCTGGGTAGTGCGAAGTGAGAATGACGAGCTGGCTTTTGCGAGGTAGCTTTGCCGAGGCAGATTGGCGAGCTGGCAAGCGAGATTTTTGGGGCAGTGGTCTATTTAACCCCAGCAACTCAGTAGAGTCTTTCATGATTTTTTTCCTTCATTCTTTCTTCGTTAATTTCAGTCTTTTCTCAGATCAGTTCCATTTTATTTTGTAAGGCATTAATATTCAAAATTAATGCTTTAGTCTTCTAGATTATTCTATATTAAGGCATAAATCATCAAATCTATGCAAAAAATCTCAAGAAATTCAATTTTGGAGAAATAAGGTATATTTTCTTTCAAGGTTATTTCTTTTAGATTTATTTAAGTCTGTTGGTTAGAATAATTAATAAAAGGTGTATAGAATTTATTACAAGCAATTTGAAGTCATTAATGGTAATTAATGTATAAGAAATCAGAATTTTGGGATTGTCATGAATAGTAACATGAACAGTAAATTCGAATTAAATACAGATTTTTCTTTAAGAGATGAATTAAATTGATGATGAGAATTAAGAATAGAAACTCTAAGAAGGTTAAATATTCAGAAATCATGTTAAATATTATTGATTTAGGAAAACCCTAATTTTATATGTTTGGGAAAATTTTCTTAGGAAGAGAAAATCAAAGTAGTTGAGGAGTTTGGAGTTGAGCAAATTACTGAAAGGAATTCAAGGATAAATCTGTGTTGAGGTAAGTATGAACATTGCATTTGTCTTTGCTTCATTGAGATAATATGACCAAGTATCATAAATGTTAACCCATATAATTCTTGTATACTTGATATTCTATTACCGGATTGTTAATCGAAGATCCTATGATATTCTAAAACTGAGATTTACCATTTGTTCATGAAATTACCAAGCATATGTATATGTATATATTGTAAGTGACTTGGTCAATTTTCTTGGATCAAGTTCTCTCGATTTCTACTTGCTTCTTACCTGTTAAACTTGAATGAAATTATGATATATATTGATGGTCTTGCGACCAATATGTTCTTGTGAAATGAAACCATATGACCCTATGGATAAAATGCTCTTCCCAATGAGAGTAAATTCATTGGTCCATTGTGCACTTTGGGAATCCAGCTGGTAGGGCTTTTACTAGTGTTCCACCTAGAGGGGACCACGAGCTCTAGGCGTATGCCTGGCCAAGCATACGTTTGCGATAAGGTAGCAAGGACTACTGATGCGCTTTGTTATGATAGGTAGCATGGCTATCGATTCATTCTGTAGTTCTACCATGATATTTGTCAGTGCTATTCGATTGTGAGCACTTCTGTTTCTTTGTAAGCCTAACCATATTCTGATTCTTACCATGTTCTTGAAATGAATGTCTCTTTCGGATCATATATTTATATAAGTATGTATATGTATTTCTTTCTTACTGCATGTTTATATCTTACTGAGTTGAAGACTCACTCCTCTTCTGTGGATTTCAAGTGATAGTGTAGCTCATGAGGGAGCTAATAGAGAAGATCAAGATTCTTGACTTATTCATCCCAAGAAGCTTCCATTGTAATTATTTTGATACATGATTATGTATATTCATTGAATGGTATTATGACACAATATGTAATGGGAGTATATTTTAAAGCTCCGTAGTTAGTCATTTGAGGATGATAATATTTTGATGTATGAATTGTTATCTTTTGGGTACTCTTGTTCCTTAGTGATGTGAGATGCATCTTTTGATCAGTAAGCAACAAGAGAATATTATTATGAAATGATATAGTAAAGAAATGAATTATGCTTGTATGGATTATGAATATAATATAGCATGATGTTTAATTTGATATAAATGTGTATGAGATTTAGGATATGGGAGTTCTATGGGTTTATGGTGGCCATAAGCCTACCCTTGCCCTAGGACCATCGCACTACTGAAGTTAGGGTGTGACAGAGGTGGTATCAGAGCACTAGATTTATAATCCTTAAGATAAAAGATAGATAGAGATGTATGAGCACTAGTATAAGTGTTGATTAAGATAACTACGGAGCATAGGATCATGTCTCGTCTAATTGTGTCTTCCTTTGATATATATATTTGCGTTAAGTATGCGTAGTGAGTCTAATAATGTTTGTTCTTCTTATCAGTATCGAGATGCCTCCGCGTCGTGGTAGAGGACGAGGTCGAGGTCGTCCTAGGCAGGAGTTACCTTCTGAAGAGGGTTCAGTAGGTGGGAATGGAGGTGATGAGGTTCCTCCTTTGCCATCAGTGGATGTGGCTCATATGGCATAGCAGTTAGACCAGTTGCAGAGGAACTATGCAATGATAGCTGAGTTTATTACTTAGCAAAGGCAGCAACAGGTACGTCCAGTACAAGTTCCAAAAATCCCTGTTCCTCCGGTAGTTCTACCACTGGTAATACGTCAAGAAGAAAAGGTATCCTTTGAAAGATTTCTCAAGCTCAAGCCCTCAGAATATAAGAGGGAAGTGGACCCTATGGATTTCTTAGAGGAAATATAAGAGAAATTGCAAATTTTAAGAATTCCTAATAGAAGAGCCATAGAGTTTGTGGGTTATCTGATGAAGGCTGAGGCCAAGGACTGGTTCAAGAGAAGCATTTCTAGTATGCTTCGGGATAATGAAGAGTTATCTTGCGAGAGATTCAAGGAGTTAGTGCTGAATGAGTTTCTTCCTGAAAATGTGAGGGAAGCTAAGTCCCTGGAGTTTGAGAGACTAGTTCAGACCCCTGGCATGAATGTTTTTGAGTATGCCATGAAGTTCAGCCAACTAAGTAAGTTTGCTCCTGCATTAGTGCCTACAGAAGCGGCATGGATTCAGCGATTTCGCAGAGGATTGGTGGCTCCATTGTTCAAGCTCCTAGCTGCACTTGAATTTGATTCTTATTACAAGCTGGTGGACAAAGCTCGGATAATTAAGAACAGAGAGATGGAAGCCATATCTGAAAGGGTTGAGAAGAAGAAGTTTAAAGCTAACAGTTCTTCCAAGCCAGACAGTGGGATGAAGACTATGGTAGTGGCTCATCAAACGGCTTCCAGAAGTGGGTATAGAGGACCTCCAGGGAGATTGCAGCAGAGTAGGACTACTCCTGGACCTACTTCTCAGATGAGTCAGGGATCAGCTAGTTTTGCATCGCCGAGGTCTCCTAAACCTCTGTGTCCTTCATACGGCAAATTTCATGGTCGGCTTTGCCATTATGTATCAGGAGCTTGTTTCAGGTATGGACAGCAAGGTCAATTTCTCAAGAATTATCCACAGCCACCCTTTGGAGGAAGACCTCAGGCTTCTCAGGCTACAGTTCAGATGAGCAGAGAGAGGAGCATCAGTTAGCAGCCAGGAGGAGGTAGAGGTATTTTGGGCAGGACTATTGAGGCTGGTAGAGGATCAAGTCAGCACGAGGCTCAAGCTTCTGGATCAACTCCTATGGGTAGAGGCAGAGGAAGAGTTAGATTTTTTGCCTTAGCTCATCATGAAGCCCAAGCATCCAATACTGTGGTTACAGGTATCCTTCTGATTCAAGCCTTGAATGCTAAAGTATTGTTTGATTCGGGAGCTACGCATTCATTTGTATCATCCTGTTTTGCTAAGAAGTTGCATGTGACTTATAAATTGCTTGAAAATGTGTTGGTTGTGTCTACTCCTTTAGAGTAAGAGATTGAAGTTCAGAACTCCTATCCATCCTGTGTGGTTAGCATAGGTGGCAAGAGCTTGAATGTGGATTTGATTGAATTGCCAGTGTAGGAGTTTGATGTGATTTTGGGTATGGATTGGTTGTCCAAGCACTATGCCATTATAGATTGTAATGGGAAGAAGCTTGTATTTAAACCACCTTCGGGTGAGGAATTTGAGTTCCAAGGGGAGCGAAGTGAAGTGCCATACAATGTTATATCTGCTATTGGGGCAAGAAGGTTGTTAAGAAAGGGTTGCCAAGGGTATTTGGCTTATGTCCGGGATACCAGCAAGGAAGTGAGAAGTATGGAGCAGATTTATATATTTATATAAGTATGTATATGTATTTCTTTCTTACTGCATGTTCATATCTTACTGAGTTGAAGACTCACTCCTCTTCTGTGGATTTCAGGTGATAGTGTAGCTCATGAGGGAGCTAATAAAGAAGATCAAGCTTCTTGACTTATTCATTCCAAGAAGCTTCCATTATAATTATTTTGATACATGATTATGTATATTCAATGAATGGTATTATGACACAATATGTAATAGGAGTATGCTCTAAAGCTCCGTAATTAGTCATTTAAGGATGATAATATTTTGATATATGAATTGTTATCTTTTGGATACTCTTATTCCTTAGTGATGTGAGATGCATCTTTTGATCAGTAAGTGTAATATCTTCCATTTTGAATTGTATTTATTGATTTTTGTATGTTTGGAGAATTTATAAATTCTAAATGAGAATGTTGAGAATTTCAGAAAAACTTTCATTTTGGATGCAGCAGAATTCAGTGTTGATCATTTCATATTCTTAAAGACATAATTTGGTTAAATGTAAAACATGAAAGTTATTAACTTATGTCTTAGCTATAATCCTGTAAAATGGTTTGGTAAAATTCTGTGTATGTGATGAGTTGTGTTTATTTGAGCAAGGCTGGTCTGGTTGAGAGTTTCTGCAGGGATGCAGTGTCTGTTTGGAATTACTGAGAATGACTGAGGCAGAATTAGCTGAAGTTGTGAACAATAAAAATGTTCCTTTGTATGTTGAAATGATGCCTATAAAATTTTAAAATTTTTGAATAAGTATATCTCAGTGGAGAGTGTTTTGTATCAGGGCTGTTCGGTTAGACTTTGAGGTAGGAATCTAGGTAACTTTTGGAGAGTCACTACGGTTTGGGCGTGTTGATTATTTTGATTTAAAATTTTGATATGTTGTGTTTTTGCCTGTAAATTATAAGTGATAAGAAGAATTGATAAGTTTGGATAATTGTAGCTCATTTGCGAGCTGGCTTAGTATAGGATGTTCAGGCAGGAAGTTATCTTAGAAATATTGGTTATGGAGAGCCAGCCTAATGCGAGAAGGCATTTTTGCAGACTGGCAATGCGAGGCGGCATTGTGGCATAGTGGCGAAGAGATTTGGCAAGAAGCTTTAGCGAAGAGCTTTGGCGAGGAGCTAAGGCGAAGAGGAGTTGGCGAAGAGGCATTATGCGAGGAGGTATTGTGCGAAGAGAGAATGTGCGAAGTGGCAATTCGCGAAGAAGTGAAGAAGCGAAGAGCCGAAGAAGCATTGCCGAGGTAGCATGTACGAGGAAGAGTTGCGAGGAGAGTCTGGCGAGACAGCATATGCAAGGTAGCATATGCGAACTGGAATGTGCGAGGCAGCATTGCTGGATCAAAATTGGCAAACTGACAAGTGCGAGCTGGGAAGGCGAAGTGGGATTGGCGAGCTGGCTTAGGCGAGGAAGTTATGCCGAGGTGATTTGGCGAGCTGGTTTGGCGAGGCGAGCTGGCTAGCGTGTTTCTGGGCAGAAGTCTATTTAACCCCCAGCAACCCAGTATCGATTTCACGATTTTTCTTTCTTTCTTCCTTCGGCAATTTTAGTCTTCCTCTCAGTTTTGTTCCATATTTTATTCTAAGGCATTAAAGCTTAGATTAATGCAATAGACTTCTAGATTAGTCTATATTAAGGTAGAATCATTAATTATGGGTATATAGAATTTATTGATAGTGAATTGAAGCAATTAATGGTAATTAATGTGGAAGAAATTTTGGAGGTTGAACTGCTATGAATAGTAACTCCGAAATTTAATGTGAAATTTAATGCAGTTTTTCTTTAAGAGATTAATGGGATTATTGTTGGGAATTAAGAATAGAGATTCTAAGATAATTAATTAATGGAAATCATATGGAATATTGTTGATTGGAGAAACCCTAATTTTTGTATATTTGGGAATTTATTAGGAGGAGAAATTCAGAATTTATTGAGAAATTAATTGGCAGAATTGCTAAGGAGAGATTAAGAGAAAAATTTGTGCAAGAGGTAAGTATGAACTTTTATTTGTTTCTTGCTTCTTGAAATAATGTACCTAGCATTCTTTGATTTGCTTATCCATATGTATATATTTGTATAGATATATAAAATAAATGACTTGATCAATTTTTCTTGGATCAAGATCATATGCTTACTGTTTAATTAAACCCGATTTGAATAATGTTATATGATGATGGTCTTATGACCAATATGCTTCTATGAGATTGAAACCCATGACCCATGGATAGAACAGTCTTCCCAATAAGAGTAAATTCATTGGTCCATTGTGCACTTTGAGAACTCAGCTGGTAGAGTTCTGTACCAGTGTTCCACCTAGAGGGGACCAGGAGCTTTAGGCGCATGCCTGGCCAAGCATGTGTGCACGTTGAGGTAGCAAGGCTACCGATACGTATGTATGATATGTGATTAGTTCTTCCATATGATATTTGATAATTCCATTCCTTGTGGGCATTCTATGTTCTAAAGATGAACCCATGATTTGAATTTGACATGATTTGATATAGCCGATTTATTATGAGAACAACATTTCTTCCAAGTAAAAGCCTATGACTTCATGTCTATATGTAAAATTATTTATTCATGACCATGATTCGACATTCAGTTCTTATAGTATTAATGTTCATATCTTACTGAGTTGAAGGCTCACTCCTCTTTTGTAGATTTCAGGTGATAGTTTAGCTCGTAAGGGAGCTAGCAGAGAAGATCAAGCTTCTTGACTTTTTCATTCCAAGAAGCTTCCATTGTAATTCTTTTGACATATAATTATGTATATTTGTTGAATGGTATTATGACACAATATGTAATGGAAGTATGCTCTAGAGCTCCATAGTTAGTCATTAGAGGATGATAATATTTTGATGTATGAATTGATATTTTGTGGGACATCTTATTCCTTAGTGATGTGAGATGCATCTTTTGATCAGTAAGGAACAAGAGAATATTAATATGAAATGATACAGTAAAGAAATGAAGTATGCTGGAATGGATTATGAATATGATATAGCATGATATTATATTTGTTATGAATGTATATGAGATTCAGGATATGAGAGTTCTACGGGTTTATGGTGGCCTTAAACCTACCCTTGCCCTAGGACCGTTGCACCACTGGAGTTGGGGTGTGATAGAAAGATTAAAGGCAACCTATTCACCCACATCCATCATGAATAAGGGAGGTCCATAAAAGAACCCAAAATAATAATATCCAACAGTTTACAACTCATCCATATAATAACTACTACAAAGCTCTAGAAGTTATACAATCCCAAAATTAATAGTTAAAAAATATATATGTCCAAAACTATACATAATGGCTCCTTGAAGGAGAAAGAGATTAAGAAGCACGACCGGTGCCCTTTACTTTAGCACCTGAAAAAAAAAAAAAAAAAAAAAACATAAGAGAAATGACTCTTTAACTCATTGAATTATGAATATGAGGTTACTTGAAGGTTAGGTAGCCAATATCAATGATCAATGGAAGTTATATATTTATATATGGTCCAATAAATATTCAGTATATAGAAATCAATATTAATAATGAAATCTTTAACAATAGGATTTCAATAATCAGATATTATAAACAATGTATGCCTACAAAAAATGGCATAATATAACAGTATGTATAATGACAGAACAATAGTATCTAGTAAATAGTGATGGAGTTATACAATCTCCATATCAGTATACATGTGTTTGTATGGACATAGCCTAGGGCAATCTCTATCCTCCCTAGATAAGACATTGATAATTTATACTCTATCAGCTAAGTCACTGGTGCATACGGTCCAATGATTTATCCCTCATTGGCAAAGGCATTCTATCAATTACATGGTCTTTGATTCAGTAGTTTAGGTAGTTATACAAATAACAAATATACCTCAAATGGTCATTTAACATAATTCAATGCGTTTAAATGAAATATAAGTTCGGTAAAGAGTTTGATCCAAGAAAATGATCAACTCAAACAAGCAACCAAAGCTAACAAAGTTTTATGAATAAACAACATGACTTTATAACAAAAGAATCTCAAGCAATATATTGTTAGATAATAATGTACATATTTATACGTACTCGGAGAATATATAATTTTAGAAGAACAATAATCATATATACATATATATATTATTGGTAAGCCCTTCAAATAATTTGACTTACCAAGTAAATTATATTCATAACTTATCTCAAATGCAATAAACGAACTCAATTAACTTAAGAATTCCTTAGTCAATCTTCCAATCAACTCAAAACTCTTAGTCCATTAAAGCCTTATACATAGCCAAAATCACAAAATTAGGGTTTTACTTTACTCAATAATATCCAAATCAATTCTTTATAATTATAGACTTTCTAATGTCTATAGAGATAATTTTTAGTCTTAATTAATCCATTATTGAAAGGAAAAAAGAAAGATTTAAAGAAATGAGTACTATTCACCATACTATTCATCCATTTGCCCTAATTCTTTAACCAACCATTATCATAAGCTATAATTGCATATATAAATATATATATCATCTATAACTCATACACAACTAATCTAACAACCAATAACCTTAATTCATAATAAAAATTAAGTTATGAAAAATTTACCTCAATTCCTTCACAAAGAAAATCTTGAAGAAGTTGCTTAGAAAAAGGTTTTAGATGTTACTTTCAAATGTTTTCTCTCCAAAATAAAGTATTAATTATGGTATTAATGCCTTAAAAAATAAGTAGAGGACTCTCTATTTTTATTTAGTGAAGAAATTAAGAATAAAAAAAAAAGAAAATTCAGGTAGAAAAAATTGTTGCAACCTATTTATAGGGTAATACTATTATTTACGTTATTGTTCATTGTAAAAGATTCACTTCGGCAACACAACCTAAACTGCCTGCAGATATCCAATCACTTTATTTTTTTTTTTTTACTTAAACTAAACACATAGGGATAAAATATATCAAAAATTAACCTCAAAATATGCACTATATAATTTATGATTAATTTTCAAAATTGAATTTGTCTCTCTGTAAGTTTCACCTAGGCAGGTTTCCTTTTCATGATTATATCTCCAAACATGCTTATCCAATTAAAGCACTAATTTATAAAAATCTAGATCACACATAAATGAACACTTTTAATGTTTTATACTTTGTCCAATTCAGTCTGTAAAATCCTCAAATTAATTGAAAAATCTCAAACTACTACATAATAGGCATTCTGAATCAGTTCCAGTTTAGGTGAAATTTCTCCTCACACACATAGAATTTCACAAAATTGATTTATGGTATATAGGTGGGATATAACTCTACAACTTTTATGTTTTATACTTTTCTAAATTTTTTCTTTAAGACTATGAAAACTGAGTTACAAAACTCTGCTCACGCACCAATATCTAAATCCTTAAAACTTTTATAGCAACCAATTCATTTCTCTTCCATTTCATTCCAACTCAAGCCAAAACTAAATTTCAAATCAAATCTCAAAGGTCAAGGAGTATCTAAATACTCTTAGCAATCAATAATAATAGAAAGTGAAATAAACCAGTATCAATAATCAAACACAAACAACGCTAACAAATTCAAAATCCGAGTTTAACTTAGTAAAACATACAAAAAAAGGTAGGGTATTAAATTCTTCCCTCCTAACAGAAAATTTATCCTCGAATTTGTAAAAGAACTTACCTTAAGCATAAAATAGTTGATGATACTTAGTTTGCATAGTAAGTTCATTCTCTCAAGTACATTCTTCCATAGATTGGTTTCTCCGATGGACTTTCATTATCGGTATCTCCTTATTCCGAAGCTTTTTAACCAATCTATCAATAATAGCCATAGGGACTTCTTCATAAGTCAAATATTTCTTAATTTCTAGTGATTGAGCTTGTAACACATGCGAGGATCTGAAATATACTTGCAAAGTATAGATATGTGAAACACCAGATGTACACTATCCAAATTCGGTGGAAGTGCTTGTCGATAAGAGACTTCTCCAACTCTATCCAAAATCTCATACAGTCCAATATACCTCGAAGACAGTTAACCCTTCTTTCCAAATCCCATAACACTCTTCATTGGTGATATCTTTAAGAAGACTTTATCATCAATGGAAAAGTGAAGATCCTTCCTCTTAGGGCCAGCATAACTCTTTTGATGACTAAAAGTTATTCTCAATCTTTCTTCAACCAAAGGCACTTTCTCAGCTGTGTATCAAAGCAACTCAGGCCCTTCAATGAATTTCTCTCCCACTTCTTCCCAATAAAGGGGAGATCTACACTTTCTCTTATATAAAGCCATCTTATTAGTAGAATGATAATTGTTATTGTAGATAAACTCTATCAATGGTAGATTCCTATCCAAATTTCCTCCAAAGTCTAGAATACACATCATTAACATGTCTTCTAGAGTTTGAATGATTTTCTCAGATTGTCCATTAGTCTGAGGATGGAAAGTCGTACTAAAATCTACTTGAGTACCTAGAGATTTAAGTAACTTCTGTCAAAACCTTAATGTAAACTGTGTATCTCTATCAGAAATGATCGATAATGGTAAACCATGTAGTCTTAAAATCTCATCAATGTATAGTTGTGCATATTATGAAGCTAAATATATAGTCTTCACTGGCAGAAAATGAGTTGACTTAGTCAATCTATCAATAATCACCCAAATTAAATCATATGCCCGCTAAAAGTATTCGGTGAACCTACCACAATATCTATAGTTATTCTTTCCCATTTCCATTGTGGCAAAGGTAACTGCTGAAGTAACCGGGATGGTTTCTGATGCTCAAACTTAACTTGTTGATAAGTTAAACACTTAGCCACAAACTCTGTTATATCTCTTTTTATTCCATACCACCAATATGAACCTTTAACATCATGATACATCTTGGTAGCACCTGGACGCACATTGTAGCTAGCATTATGAGCCTCTATCATCACCTGTTATTTCAAATTGTCCACTACAGGTACATATAGTCGAGTACCATATCTAAATACACCATCTCTAATGGTGAATCTTGAAGCTTTCTTTGATTCTATTTTGCTTTTCAACTTAATTAAGCGAGAATCTCTATCTTGAGCTTCTTTAAACTAATCAACCAACAATGGTTTAACTCGAAAATGTGCTAACAATATTCCAGTATTAGACAAATCAAACCTAACACTCAAATTATGCAAACTTTGAAATTATTTAACCAATGGTCACCTACACACTTGTTTATGGGCCAAACTCTTAAGAGATTTCTGATTCAAGGCATCAGCTACTACATTAGCCTTACCTGGATGATACAAAATCTCATAATCATAATTATTAAGCAACTCCATCCATCTTTTTTGCCTAAGGTTCAAATCTTTCTACTGAAAAATATACTTTCAGCTCTTATGATCCATGTAAATCTCACACTTCTCACCATACATGTAGTGTCAAAGCAAACACTATTGCAGCCATCTCCAAATCATAGGTCGGGTAATTCAACTTATGATTCCTCAACTGCCGAGAAGCATAAGTTATTTCCTTACCATTCTGTATCAAAACACATCTGAGTTCTACTCTCGAAGCATCACAATAAACTATAAAACCACCCTCAACAGAAGGTAGTACCAAAATCAGAGTAGTAGTTAAATAAGTCTTCAATTTATGAAAATTGTCCTCACATTCATCGAACCACTGGTACGTCACTTGCTTCTAAGTGAGCCTACTCAAAGGAGCATCTATCTTAGAGAAATCTTGAACCAATTTCCTATAATAGCCTGCTAGACCCAGAAAAATCCTAACTTATGTTACATTGGTGGGTCTAGGCCAATCTAGAATTGCATCAACCTTCTTTGGATCCATAGAAATCCCTTTTTTACAAATCACAAGCCCCATAAAGTAAACTCTATCAAGCCATAATTCATACTTATAAAGCTTAGCATAAAGCTAATGTTCTCTCAAAGTATATAGAACCATTTGTAGATGTTCTTTATGCTCTTCTTTACTCTTAGAATATACTAATATGTCATAAATGAACACAATCACAAACCTATCTAAGAATGGTTAAAGACTCTAATCATTAAATTCATAAAAGCAGTTGGTGCATTCATTAAATTAAACGGCAAAACTAGAAACTCATAATGACTATACCTGGTCTTGAAAGCAGTCTTAGGCACATCTTCTCCTTCATCATCAATTGATGATAGCCCAATCTTAAGTCAATCTCACAAAAATGACTCACTCCCTACAACTGATCAAATAAGTCATCAATCCAAAGAAGTGGAGACTTATTCCGAATGGTGACTTTATTGAGTTGTCGGTAATCGATACATAATCTCATATAACCATCTTTCTTCTTAACAAACAAGACCGGAGCATCTCAAAGTGAAATACTAGGTCTCACAAACCCTTTATCAAGTAAATCTTGCAATTGCAACTTCTATTCCTTTAATTCAATAAGGGTCATACGATATAGAGGTATTGAGATCAAATTGGTACCCGGAAGAACTTCAATGCTGAACTTTATCTCTCTCTCTGGTGGTAAACTAGGTAATTCTTCTGGAAACACATCCACAAACTAATTATTAATAGGAATCTAATTAATGTCCTTTACTTCTTTTTTCATGTCACAGACATACGCCAAATATCCTTGGTATCCCTTTGTTAACAACCTCCTCACCCCGATGGCAAATATCATATTATAAGGAGCCTCATTCCTCTCCCATTGGAACTCAAACTCTTTGCCCGAAGGTGTTTAAACATAATATTATTTCTATTGCAATCAATAACAGCAAAATACTTGGATAATCAATCCATGCCTAAGATCACATCAAACTCCAGAACAAGCAATTCAACTAAATCTACTACCAAATTCTTAAGCAAGAAGGATAAACCTTATTCACAATTATCTCCTTCTCTAAACGTGTCGATATGACCAATGCACAATCTAGAAGTTTACATGCCATAGATAATTTCTCTGCAAAACAAGAAGAAGCATAGGAATGTGTGGCACCAGAATCAAATAAAACTTGTGCATTCAAAGCTTGAATAGGAATAATACCTATAACCACTGTGTTTGAGGCCTGCGCCTACTGCTCTGTCAGTTCAAAGACTTTCCCTCGGCCTCTGCCTATTGGTGCCTGACCTGTAGCCTATTTTACCATCTGACCAGAACCTTTACTAGTCTCCAGGCCTATATCCATACCCCTTCTACCATATTAAAATCCACTACCTCTTCCCCTATCCATCTGAATTATAGATTGGGAAGCTTGAAGTCTATATGTAGGTGGTGCATGTGGACAGTTATTCACATAATTGCCTACACCTGAAGCAAACACCCATCTCTACAAAACATTGCCCTGCATGTCGCTTCCCGCATGTAGGGCAAAGATGAGCCAAACTCCTAGAAGATGCAAAACTTTTGGTAGCAAAACTCATCTGAGTAGAAGTTATAAGAACACTCTGCCTCTACTAGGATCTCCCAAGCTGACCCCTATAACTGACCTGTGGGGAAGACTTAATAGAAACTCTTATACTCTTCACCCTAGTCTCATCCTTACTAGTCTTGGAAGAACTTCCTACTCGTGCCTTCTTCCTCTGTTCTCTAGTAATACTTGCCTCTATTTCACGGTTATCTATAACCCTTGCCTTGTCCACTAATATGGAGAAGGAATCAAACTCTTAAATTGACAAGATCTTAATAATAGGGTTATTAATCCCCTCATATATCTCTAGATCAACGTCGTTTCACTTAGCACCAAAGCAGGAGCAAACTTGCTCAAAGTGTTAAACTTCTTAGCATACTCAGAAACTGGAATCTCTAGTAAGAACTCTTTCAATACAAATTCCTTGAACTGATCCCAGAAAATATCCTCATTACCTCGAAGCAAACTAGTTATGCTCCTCTTAAACCAGTCACGGGCATCCCCCTTCATTAGGAATCCTGTAAACTCAACGGCTCTCTTATCGAGAATTCTCAAAATTTATACTTTATCTTCAACCTCTTCCAGGAACTCAGTATGATCTAACTCACCCTTATAATCTGGTGGCTTTAGCTTAAGAAATTTCTCAAAAGATACCTCCTCAACCTACTGAAACAAAGGTGGCTGAGGAGGAATGACTGGAGCCACTTGCACTGGAGGAACCTATTGCCTCTGTTGAGAAATATACTCTGCTATCATCTCATAGTTCCTCTCTAACCGATCAAATCTCTGAGCCATATCCAATGGAAGTGCTAGAGGAAACTTATTATCCCCAACTTAGCCAATAAAATTGGCCTAAGAAGGAACAACTACTCTAGGACGACCTCGTCCTCTACCTCAACCTCGCCTCGGAGGCATCATGATACTGATAAAAGAAACAAGAACCTCATACTTAGGATAAAAAAAAATAACGCAGATCTATCCAAAAAGAATAACAAAATAATGATGAAACATACATCTTATGCTCCGTAGTTTTCCTAATCAGTGAAGTTATTAACACAGCCTAGCTATAGTTCAAACCTAGGTTTTGATACCACATTTATCACACCTCGAATCCAAAAGTGTGACGGTCCTAGTGCATGAGTAGGCTTAAGGCTACCAAAAACCCATAAAATACTAATAAATTCTTGTGGCATTCAATAACAATACCTATAATCCATCAATCGTCTAAAAAAGAGAATTACTATCTCATCCATATCAACTTGTGATATCAATATAATAATAATGTCCACTTGTTCACGAAGGATTAAAGCCAACCTATTCACCCACATCCATCATGAATAAGGGAGGTCCATAAAGGAACCCAAAATAATAATATCCAACAGTTTACAATTCATCCATATAATAACTACTACGAAGCTCTAGAAGTTATATAATCCCAAGATTAATAGTTATAAAATATAGATGTCCAAAACTAACATAATGGCTTCTTGAAGTAGAAAGAGATCATGAAGCGTGACCGATGCCCTCTAGGCCCTCTACTTTAGCACCTAAAAAAAACATATCAGAAGAGAAATGAGTCTTCAACTCAATAAATTATGAATATGAGGTTATCTGAAGGTTCAGTTGTCAATATCAATGATCAATGGCAGTTATATATTTATATATGGTTCAATAATTATTCAATATACAGAAATCAATATTAACAATGAAATCTTTAGCAATAGGATTTCAATAATAAGATATCAGAAACAGTGTATGCCTACAAAGAATGCATAATATAACAGTATGTATAATGACAGAACAACAATATCCAGTAAATAGTGATGGAGTTATACAATCTCCATATCAATATACATGTGTTTGTACGGACACACGCCTAGGGCAATCTCTATTCTCCCTAGATAGGACACTGACAATTTAGGCTCTATCATCTGAGTCGCCAGTGCACACGGTCCAATGATTTATCCCTCATTGGCAAAGGCGTTCTATCAATTACATGGTCTTTAGTTCCGTAGTTTTGGTAGTTATACAAATAACAAATAGACCTCAAGTGGTCTTTTAACACAATTCAATACAGTTAAATAAAACATAAGTTCGGTAAAGAGTTTGATCCAAGAAAGTAATCAACTCAAACAAGCAACCAAAGCTAACAAAGTTTTACGAATAAACAACATGACTTTATAACAAAAAAATCTCAAGCAATATATTGTTAGATAATAATGTACATATTTATATGTACTAAGATAATATACAATTTTAGAAGAACATATATATATATATATATATATATATATATATATATATATATATATATATATATAATTTGACTTACCAAGAAAATCATATTCATAACTCGCCTCAAATGGAACAAACAAGCTCAATTAGTTTAAGACTTCCTTAATTAAGCTCCCAATCAACTCAAAACCCTTAGTTCATCAAAACCTAATACATTGCCAAAATCACAAAATTAGGGATTCACCTTACACAATGATATCCAAATCAATACCTTATAATTATAGATTTTTTAAAGTCTATAAGGATAATTCTTATTATCCATTACTAAAAGGAAAAAAGAAAGATTTAAAGAAATGGGTACTATTCACCACACTATTCATTCATTTGTCCTAATTCTCTAACCAACCATTATCATAAGCTATAATTGCATACATATATCATCTATAACTAAAAAAATAACTAATCTAACAACTAATAACCTTAATTCATAATAAAAATTAAATTATGGAGGATTTACCTCAATTACTTCACAAAGAAAACCTTGAAGAATTTACTTGGAAAAAAGTTTTAGATGTTACTTTGAAATTTTTTCTCTCCAAAATAAAGCATTAATTGTGGTATTTGTAACACTCCAACAGACAGAACAGTAGATAGTGAGACAGTACAGTAGAATGACATAGTGGATTGTAATAGTTGATATGATATTAATTTAAGTATAAATAGGCTCAATTAATTACAGAAATATCTAGAGAATGGTAGAGTGTAACATTCAGAAATTTTTGAACCTCAACCGAGTCACTTATGTGATACTGTCCCGGAAAATACCGATATTAATTTCACCGCACAAGGAAACAACAATCTGGTTGATTTAGAAATTTCTGACTCATACCAGGGAGTAAAGAGTCATCTATATTTATGTGAATTTTTTAGTGAAAAGAAAGAGTTGAAAAATATTTTTGGAATACTAAAAATAAGAGTAATGGCAAAATTGCAATTTAAGGCAATTTTAGGGGCATTTTTGAAAGTGAGCTGTCTAGAATACATAATCGGACCTAGAGTATTTTTAAATGGTAGAACAGCCTAAAATAAGATATTTCACTCCCCACACTTGAGGTTGAATGTAAACAGAATAGATAGAATAAATTACAGAATATTTTAGAGTCAAAATGCAATTAAAAAAAATTTCATGCAAAAGTGCAAATAAGCAAAGATGTGGGACCCATCAATAAAATAATATTTTTTTATCAAAAATTTTGGATCATTTTGATGGGTTGGCCAGCCATATGTTAGCAAGGGAAAGAATTGTTATTGTGGACAATTTCCTAAGTGTTATAAGGAATTGACAAGTAAACAATTCTAGAATAATTTAAATTTTTCTTCAAATTTTTACATTTATTGACTTGGTGTTTATAAAAAGAAAAAGAGAGAATAGTTTTTCAGAAGTGGATGGCCGAACCTCCCATGTAGAAATAGCCACCAAATATTTTCAAACCAACCAAATAGATTAGGAAAGGCTTGATGGAAAAGATGAGGGGTGACAGAAAAGTGATGAAAGATTTTGTATTCAAACAATTTGATGGAAAAGGAGGAGGAGGAATAAAATTGTTTAATTCAAGGTATGATTCTTAAACTTCAGTTTTTAATTTAATTTAAGAGTTCTATGGTTTGATTTGGAAAATAATTGAGCTAAAAGTGTAAAGAATTGACTAAGGTTTAAAGGGGATTTTGAATCTGTGTTAAAGCAGTTGTATGTAGTTCAAATTCTAAACTTTTAATGTATGAATTTGAGGTTGGTCAAAATATGAAAGTTTTATGTCTACAAAATAAATTGATGAAACTCAAAGTGAGGAGAGAATATTTGAACAAAAATCGTGACTGGCCAGAATTAGATTTTCTAAAATTTTGCTACGCTTTTTTTATTATATAGAATGATAGAGACAAAATTAGAAGAAGTGTTCAACATGAAAAATGTTCATTTATACCTTGTCTAGAATCCCATAAAAGGGTTTTGCAATTGGATTTTTTGTTTAAGAGATATTAAGCCATAAATACAATCTGCCCGGATTGACTGATAAACAGAACATAGATTACAAAGTTTTATTGATATGAGGACCTTAGAGTCTCAATTAAAGAAAGTGATAAACATGAAAAATGTTTATTTAATGTAATATAAATTATTGTAAAATGTTTTTTCAATTGGTTAATCATGGGATTAATTATAGGTATGGAAATAGGGTCTATTTGGATAAGTATTTCAAGACAGTAGTTTAACTTTGAAAATTCGCTAATAATTATAAAGTGAACTAAATAATCTGAAATTTGAATATGTTATAATATCATATGTCTAGAGTAAATAGGAAAAAGAACCAAAGTAATTGGATAAGTATAAATTGAGTTATGGGCTAAAAAGTAGAAACTGTCAGATTAGGGTTGCAGGGCAGAATGCAGGGCAGTAGGATTAGTTATGAGACTAAGTTTAAATTAACACTATAAATTATGTAGTAGTGAAATTAATATGATTTTTGGATATGTTAGAACTTAATATGTCTAGTTTAAGTAGAAAAAGAAAATCACAGCAATTGGATAGGTATAGACTGAGATATAGACAAAAATGTTAGGACTGCCAGAATAGGAATTTGAATGGTAATTGTTAAAGCAAAACTCTAATATTAAACACTATAAGGAAATTGATTAAATGAAGTATAGGACTAATTGATGACATATAAATAAGTTCTAATTGTGTGCTTAATTGACATATAGTTTCAAAGGTTGAAGATGACGATGTAAGTGAAAAGTCTAAGCAAAGAAGTAAAGTAAGTTATAAAGCTATATAGTAAGGTGAGTTATGTATATATCATTATGCATATCCATAACTAGATTTATTGAACCAATGAGCATATTTTTTTTCTTATCCAAATGTCATCTTGTTATTTCTATTGATCATCCATTAATTGTTTTCAAGTCTAAAATCATTTATTTTCATTAATTGTTATTGGAATTAAAATACTTATTATATTTGTTCACATCGGAAACCTGATTTGTGATATTGTATTTGATTGACCATGTATCAAAATATTTCCAAAAGTATATACATCAAATGTTTAACAATATACCATGATATTTATTATTAATTAGTTACCTTTGTATCAAATAAAGAAGCTGACATAAGTTAACGAAATACATTAACACCGATTTACAAGTAAGCCCATGTGTATTAATTGAATGTCATTGTACCGTAATGTTCTAATAATTACTTGACATTGTTATTGATTTTTATTGGCCTATTTATATGTGGATTTAATAGAGCTAACTTACTGACAGGGTAGTGGGTAAGTACCGTCGACATTGTGCATAATAATTTATATGCAAAATAAAAAAAAAAAAAAAAAAAAAAGACAAAACTTGTAACTTTCACATCCAAAATCAATCCAAAATAAATAATAAATAATTGATAATACACAATAAATAATTTTTATTCAAACATTACCCAAACACTAACAACATAATTTCTAAAAAACTTGAAATAGGAAATATAAGGATTTAAATATAATAGTTATTATTTTGAATTTTATATATAAGATTTTCTAATTCAGATTAAATCAAAATAAAAATTTTAATTGTAATTTGTCAAGCTATATATTAAAATTTCCTTTAATTTTTTTTTTGTTTAGTTTACCCATCTAATTATCATCACAGCCCAAAATAAAGTTCAAATAGTGTAAAAGAAAAAAAAAAAGAAGCGAGTGGCCAATGAGAAAGGTGGAAAAAAAAAAAGAAAAAAGAAATTAATAACATATTTAAAAACGCAGTAGAATGGAAAAACTCAAATAACAGCAAAAAAAAAATCATATAAATAGAAGAAAATAAAACAAAAAAGCATTAGAATAAAATATTCATAAATTATCTTTCTAAAAAGGTCAAGCAAACAACTGGTGATTAAACTGTACTTACGAACAATATACAATTGATTTCACATTAACCAATCCTATAAAAAAATAATGCATCCTTTTAGTAATTCAACAACATGAGCACAAACCCTAGAAATATTAGAATTATGTGATTGTTGATTAAATGTATATATACATATGTATGTGTACATACACATACATATATACACATACATATATATATGTATGTGTATACAAACATATGAGAAATAAACACGCACATGACATCTAACCAACAATCTTTGAAAAATAAATTTAAAAAGCCATCAGAAATTGAGCAACATATATAACAATAAAAAAGGAAAATTATTTTAAAAAATAAAACTGATCCAAAACAAATAGTTCATGCATAACATTAGAAAATCCACAAACCAAAACAACAATGAAATTAAAATTGCTTTCGAACAAGAAACTAAGGAAAAATAGCAATAAAAAAGGAAAACTTAACAATCATTAATTCGGTAAACAACAACAAACCTATTCGACGATTAAGAAATAATTAAAGCAAAATCAGTCAGCAATATGAAATAAAGAAGAGTAAACATAGAAGAATTAATCGAGCGGGTAGGGTTAATATACAAAGAAGAGAGCAAACCAAAGAGAAAGAAAGGGAAAATTAAGAACACAACTAAATCAACAGAGCAAATGTAAAAGCAAAACAAAATTACACAGCGATCTTTAAAAAAGGGAACAAACAGAGCATAAACAAATGGAGATGACTAGGGTTAAAGTAGAGAGAGGAGAGAAGAAGAAAGATAAACAAAGGGAATAGGGAATGACATATTAAGAGAAGAGAACCAAAAAAAAAAAAAAAAACAGATGGAAAAGTTTGAAATAAGCCAAAGAGGTGTAGTTATAAATATGGTTAATTGCAATTTCCCTCCTGTAGAATAACCCATTACACTAAGTTCTTTTTGACTTTTTAAAAATACACTAACTTCCTCTTGACGAATGTCATAATATACTACTAGACCCTTCCGTCCAATTTTGTCCTTAGTCAACCCTAAAAGGATAGTGAAAAGACCAAAATACCCTTACTCTTTATTTTTAATTACATTCTATTTTTGTTTTAATTTTTTTTAAGGTTAAAAAATTTATTTTCATATTTTTGACAAATTTTAAAATAAAAAATAAACAAAAATATTTTTCTAAAAAATATTTTTTATTTTTATTTGTTTTTTTTTATTTTAAAAAATAATTTAAGAAGAAATTAAATTATTTCTTCTTAAATTTTTTAATACAAATAAAAAATTCATTTTCATAATTTTGACAAATTTAAAAATAAAAAGTAAAAAATATTTTTATTTTTTATTTGTTATTTTTTAAAAAATAAAATAAAAATATTTTTTAAAAATATTTTTTAAATATTTTTAAAAAATATTTTTATTTTCAAATATGTCAAAAGTATGAAAATATATTTTTTAATCCTAAAAAAAAAATAGAATGTAATTAATTAAAATTAAAGGATAAGGGCATTTTGGTCTTTTCACTACCCTTGTAGGGTTGACTAACAGGATTTAATAGTATATTATGACATTCGTCAGGGGGGAGTTAGTGTATTTTTAAAAGGTCAGGGGAAACTTAGTGTAATAAGTCATTCTACATGGGGAAAATTGCAATTAACCCTTATAAATATAACATAGCTAATAGGCAACGTTTTGGGTATGAAATTGTGGGGCGTAAGGTACAATTATTATTGTATGAAATTTGAGTGAATTGACAGAAAGTTTAGCAAACAGACACTATTTTGTAAAAGGCTGATGGAAAAAAGGGTAAAATGATATTTTCAAAATCTGAAATCAATTTGAAAACATTGTTCCTAAGCGCGACTTTATATCATATATAGATTAGTAATAATATTATTTCATTTCATAATTGTTTTTCTCTCTCTCTCTGTTTTTTTATTAGTAATAAAAAGGTCAAAACTAAGAGGTTATATCAAAATCCTTCTTTTATAGGTTATACACACAAATATCATGCAACAAAATACTACTAATTTCTTGAAGAGAGTCTAACAAAGTGTTACCAAAATGAGCAAACCAATATGCACTAATGTTAGCTTCTCTATAATTATGCCTTATTATTCCCTATTCATATTGCTTTGATATCTTGTATATAATTTTTCTTAATTTACAGGCCATTTAAATTATTTGAATGGTTATTATGTGGGTGTTTGGATTCTCGGTTGAGACTCTAAAACTTATTAATTGGGATGAAAATACTGTAACGAATTGATTTTTTTTAATTTAAAATAATTTATTTGAGTGTTTGACAATAAAAATAAATATTTGAGGTATTTGGGATTCATTAAAAAAAAAAGTGATTTTGGTGAATAAAAAATGATTATTCCTCAAAATTTGATGAATAAAAAATTATTACTTGACAAAAGTGATTTTGCAAAAATTTATTTTCTCAAAAGAACTTTAAAAAATCCCAATTAGAGATTAAAACTCATTTTCAAGTCAAACACTTAAATTCGTAATTTTGAATAATTACTGGGTTTTGATTATCAAATTGAGTATCCAAACGCCCACAATAAATTTTGAGTTCAATTGAGTTTTTTATAAATAGCAAAATCCAGTTTATTAAAAAAAGCACTTTTAATAAAAGTACTTTTTGAAAAAATAATTATTTAGTATAAAAAACACTTCTTCCATAATCACTTTTAAATATTTTAATAATAAAAATACCTGATATTGAAGTTTGGTTGGCCGATTAAGATCTCATATGGAGAAAAGTTCTATTTCTAAAAGTGATACTTTAAAAAACAATTAATTGTATATTTGTATTTGGTAAAATACAATTTAAAAATTGTTTATGAATATATGAATTCCATGGATGGATTAAAGTTGTGTTTGCGTTTTTTAATAAGCAAACAATAAATTTTAACAAAATCTATGAATTTTATGAAATCTCTCATTCAAATTCTCTCAATTTAAACTGAAAAAATTTCAAGCCAAAAATTAAAAGAAATTTAAAAATCTCAATCACTGAGATAAAAAAAAATAAAATTATTTATGAAATGAAGTTAAAAGTTGAAAAATTTAGCATATCTTCTCCTAACAAGAATTTCTTAATAACTAACAGTGAATAATTAACTAGATCACAAATTTAGAATTCAATTTTTCTAAGTAAATAAATAAAAATAATTAACCTAAGAATTAAGTGTTCAAGTAGATTTATTATTGTTAGTAAAAGTGAAAAATTTTATTTACTAATTTTTTAAAATCAATTATATATTTAATTTAAAATTCAGCTATTTTGAAAATTTTTAATTTTTAACTTATCCAAATAATAGAATTTTAGCTGGGATAAAATTTTCTATTAAGGGGGTGTTTGGATAAAAACAAGCGTTTTATTAAAATAATCAGTTTTATTAAAAACGAGCGTTTATCATAAAACTCCTCTCCCAGCTTTTAAAATTTGCGTTAAATTTTAAAAATAATATAGTTTTATTTCTTTACCCAAACACTTTATTTTAACTTCCTCCTAAAACGCAACTTACATCACTTAACTTCCTATGCAAACACCCTCTAAGTAAATCTCATAACAGCTTACAGCTATTCATAATTTGAGAATTGCAATTTTACATCAATAACACGTTTAGCAATCCAGTACCAAATACTCCCAAGTGATTTGGATGACTTTTGGAGGCCTTCTCTATAGATTCAGTTTTTGGATTTTTGCCTAAGAAACAAAAACGTTTTGGGGTTAAAGCTCGATCCAATTTTGTACCTTCTTTTCTTTGCCCCAGCGAGCGAGCGAGCGAGACACTCCCAAGGGCCAAAATCTGCGTTTCAGAACACAGTTTTGACCTCTCAATCTTCGAATTTTTGCATCGTTACTTACCAGCAATTTAGTCCTCTTCATCACAATATTCATTTTTACAGGTAACATTTCAATCTCATCGTTTTGCAATTTCTCGCTTTCCGTTTGGTTACCAAGAAACTGCTGGAAAATATTACAATCTTATGTGTTTGGACTCTTTTATTTCCCTTTATTGTGGTTTCTCACTGCATACAGTTTAAAGTTATTCTATTTTAGTCAGAGATTTGTTTAACTTATGTATTACCTTTCTGTAGATCTTTTAGTTCAGTGAGTTAGGGTTTGCTTAATAGTTTTGTAGGGAGGAGAAGAAACAATAGTATAGTTGAGTTTTTGACTATCCCAAAGCTTATGGCGGGTTTTAATTTGGGGATTTGTATTGCAATACAAGTTTGTGTGATTGCTTTGCTGAAATTTTGGTGGCAAAATGATTAGGATTAATTATGGATTATTTATTAGGTTGTGTACATTTGGAGGCTAATTTTGGAATTAGATTTTTATTTTTCTTTTCTGAGTTATTGTTTTTTTAGTATATACGGTGAATGTAAGATTGTAATACTAGAAAATGTATTATTTAGAAGGTACTACATAACTGTGTGCACGCTGGACCAGAGCTTACTACTGTACATTTTCACCTTAGAAATATGTAGCTTGACAACGCCTAGAATTGTTGGTAGTTAATATCCCTCTAGGAGCTAAGTTAATTGTGGAAATTGGTCAAGCTGAAAATTGTTGGCAGTTATTATCAATATAGGAGCTATGCTAATTGTGAAAATTATGTTCCACTCCTAAAATTGTAACTTATTCCACTGTAGATGTTTCTGCGATTTAGAAGCCAAGAGAAAAATCAATATATTCACCCTTGCACATACTTATCGAACTTCTTTTATTTTGGATAATATGAACATAATCTTTATCTTAATTGGCTTATTTAGTTCTAGAAGACTTGGTTGATTTTATTTAATTTTTTTTCGGTTTTTTCCAATCATGAGCAAAGTTAAATAGTAAATTGACTGGTATAATATTGATTTTCTTTAATTTGTAGCTAGTGAAATTATTGCTAAGCTTTCAGAAATGCATGTATTGTTATCATTTATTTTGTTAAGCTAATTTTTTATTTGTTTGTCTTGGATGCAGCTATAATAAGGTTTATTTGAAAGATTGGTTGTCTGATTAGACAACAATTAAAATGGATTTTGATGAATATGATTATCTGGAGAAGGCAGTTGAAAACCCTGAACCCTATAAGTCAAAGGAAACTGCCAATGGCGGTGATAATGCCCTAAAGTCTGCAGATAAAGAAAGTAGTCGGAGTTCAAAATATAAAAGCAGTGAGAAGGATGATGGGGATGATGACCACTATCGTTCAAAGCGCTCAAAATCTGGAGATGAATCTCGTGATAATGACAGGCATAAAGAAAAGGGATCATCTCGTCATCGTTCACCATCTAGAGATGGAGAGAGGGACCGACACCATAGTAGCAGGGAACATAGAGATAAAGATAGAGGTAGAGATAGGGAGAAGGACAAAGATAGGGAGGAGAGAAATGGGAAAGAGAGAGACAGGGATAGAGATCGAGATCGGGATCGAGATCATGACCGTGACAGGAGGGAGCGTGATCGTGATAGTGAAAGGGACAAGGACAAAGAGAGGGAAAGGGAGAGATCACATCGAAGCAGGAGCCGATCAGAAAGGCATCAAAGTGATTTGGATGAAAGGGACAGAGAGAAGAGCCGGGACAGGGAGTACAAAGAAAGAGAAAAGGAGAGGGAGTCTAGGGAACGAGACAGAGAAAGCAGGTATTTTATATTTTATATTTTGTATATGCTACTTTTAGTGTATTTATTTTTTTAGCTGCTATAATTTACTGCTGAATGCACTATTACTGGCATAACTACCAAAAAAATTGTGTTTTTGCCCTTTTATGTATGCCTCGTCTGATTAGCATTCAGCTTTGCTCTAGATTGCTGAATGCATAACTCTTCATGGTTTTGAGGAAATTGAATATTTAGTTGCAAGATGTTGATTTCAGCAAATAGCCAAATAACATGTAGAAGTTTGTGTGTAGTTTAATTTGGTGGAGATGGCTTACTCATGGACATTGGAACTTGCTATAGTACATAATACTCTCTTTTATCACCAAAGGTGTTTGGGGTGTGTGCCTAGCCGCAGGCAGTGCTAGAACGTTTCTAAACCAAAAGGCGAGGTTTCTTTAACGAGGTGCTTGCTTATTGTGTTTAGGCAACAGGTGCATAAGGCATGCACCTGTTCAAAAAGAATCCCTGAAGTTATTTTTTCTTTCAGTTAAAACACCAGCTCTTCCTTTTTAAAATTTGTGGGTATTCTGGTATGTCTTCAGATTTTCTAGCATACACGCTTTAGGAATTCTTAGTGCTGTCTTTTAGACTTCTTTTTTACTCAAAGAGCTAGAGCAGTTAGCAGTTTATTCAAGAGAAGTTCCTGCCTCAGTGGTCCCACCATGAACAGCCTCCTCCATATCTGTCTCTCCTCTCACTTCCTCTGTTGCAGAAGTTAGGAGTGGCATCGCTTCGGTTCGGTCGGTGTGAAGGATTATTATCAAACCAACTCAACATCTTCAGTTTGAAAAATTCTCAAACCAAACCAAACCATCATTATAATCAAACCGTCAGTTTAGTTCGATTTGAATATCCTTGTTTTGTCGGTTTCAAATCAAATTTTTTTTTTTTATAAATCATTATTATTTTATTGTAAATTTATGGAAAACACTGATAAAGTATTGGTAATAATAAAATCTTAAAAATAGTTCAATATTGTACAATATAAAACTTGTCTATTTCATTAATTAACATACCTTAAACTTGTATTTTTTCTCAAAAATTAAATTATTTTTTATTTTTCTTTAGCTAATTTTCATAGATGTTTTTTTTTTTTAAAATTTTAAATTAATATTAAGTTAAAAGAATGTGGTTGTATATAAAATAAAATCAAATATATTTAATTGTAATAATAGTGAAAGCAATATATATATATATATAATTTCGGTTTCGGTTCGGTTTGAAATAGAGGAAAAAAAACTCAAATCACAAATCAAATTGAATTTTCGGTTTATTCTATTTTTCAAACCAAATAAATTGTGAAATCATCGGTTTCGGTTTGGTTTGATTTAATTGGTTTGGTCGGGTTGGCTTCCACCCCAGCAAGAGTGCACTTATATTTTCTAATTTTCTTTACTCTTTCTTACTTTTTTTTTTTTTCCAATTTTCTTTTCCTCTCTATGTTCTATCTTTCCAATTGGAGGAATAAAAATGGGTAGCAAAGATATATCATTGTATTGAATTCTTCTTAGAAATTTGCGTCTTGTTTCTATCAAGCTAGCACTTGTTTTTGAGTCATGCACCTTAGGCAATCAAAGGATATATTTTCTTAGTGCACCTTTCACTTTTGACTACCTTGTTGATCAATGACTTATGAGGGCTGGCTTTCACTATAAGGTGATAATAAGGATTCTGCTTGTTTTCTATAGTTTTGGGCTTGTGGAGTGCCCGGATCGATCATTTGAATTATGGTCTTCTAAATCTAGCACGTTCCTCATTTACTTACTTCTTATTCAACGTTTGCACTCTAGTGTGGGTCTCATTCTAATATCTTCTACTTGATCCTGCCTTCTGATATGATATGAAGTAGGGTCATGTACATATTAGATTTTGATCAATCTTTATCTAATTAGTTTTAGTATAATATATTTATGGGTTGTATAATTATATTAAAATTAAGTATATTAGTGAGTTTTGGGCCTGTTTTGTATTAGCTTATAGTCCAAAATTAATTTAGGTTTTATTTTTATCTTATTTAGAGATTATCCTTATCTAGGAAGATTATCCTTATCTAAGAAAATTGTCCTTATTGAGAAAATTTATCTTATTTAGGAAGTTAAAGTTAGGATTTTCATGTAATCTAGTCATTATAAATACCTAGTTATTTATGTAAAAAAACACTTCAGAATTTTGATTAATATAAATTTTGTGAGAAATTCTCTCAATTTTGGTTCTTATTAAGAATCGTTTTGAACTTATCAAAATTAACTGCGTTCATCAATTATATCAAGGTTCTCTAGCACAGATTGCTATTGGGTCAAGGTTTCTTGTTCAAATCTGATGTGGCTTTCCAAGGGGTCGCATACCATGCGTAAAGGTGTTGGGTCTTAGAATAAGTCGATTGGGGTTCACATCAGTTTGGTATCAGAGTTTAGGATCTAAATCAGTTTTCGTATTTTTTCGTTTGTTATCATAAATTATTTTTTTTTTTTTAAAGGCACGAGTGAACTTGAATACTCTTGATATGAAACACTAAAAGAGTGAAGTGAGATATTCTTTTACTTTTCTAACAATTTTTACAGCTAATCACAATGAATAGCAAAACTAAGGACACTCAAGCAATTGACATTACCTCTAAATTGGAGGCCTTTGAAAAACATTTTCAAGCCATGAACTTGCACTTTAAAAAGATGAGAGAAGGATTAGAGAGACTAGAAGGTTCGTTTTCAAAGAGTCAAAATCCAAATACTCCAATTGCACAAAAGAAAGCAATGAAATCTAAAGAGGAGATGCTCAAGGAATACTATAAAAGAGTTTTTGTGAAAACTAATGAAGAACGTGAGAGGTGGAAAGCCGAGCAAAGAGCTAAACGTCAAAAAAGGAAAACTGAAGAGAAAGCTGCATCAATATCATTAACAGAGCAACCTAAAAATGAGATTGAGAATGGTGAGGTTGAAAACATAATAATTTACCTCATCGAAGTCAATTGTGAAACTGATTGGGTGGAAGGGACAATGAAAAAAGAAAATGAGATACCATCAATAGAAATTGTTATTCATGAAGAAATTCCACTATTTGAAACTTACCAAGAAATCTTAGAGCAAGAAAAAGATGTGATTCATGTAGAAATTCAAGAAGATGAAGGAATAAAGGAAAATGCAGTGAATTTTGTTTTACCTCATGATATCTTTGATTTTCCTATAAAAGGTTTACAGATTCTATCTCTACAAGTCATCGAGGAAGGAAGTTGGCTAATTTGTGTAATGTTCTTACTACTTCAACTCTTCAAAGTTAGAGGTCGAGTTTTCTCCAACAAGAGAAGAATGACACTTGCAAGAAAAGTTTCGAATTTCAATAATACCATGGCACATGATTCGAGGACGAATCATTTCTCAAAAAAGGAGGAATGATATGATCTGAAGTAGGGTCATGTACATATTATATTTTGATCAATCTTTATCTAATTAGTTTTAGTATAATATATTTATGGGTTGTATAATTATATTAAAATTAAATATATTAGTGAGTTTTGAGCCTGTTTTGTATTAGCTTATAGCCCAAAATTAATTTAGGTTTTATTTTTATCTTATTTAGAAATTATCCTTATTTAGGAAGATTATCCTTATCTAGAAATATTATCTTTATCTAAGAAGGTTATTCTTATTTAGAAAATTTATTTTATTTAGGAAGTTAAAGTTATAATTTTCATGTAATCTAGTCATTATAAATACCTAGCTATTTATGTAAAAAAAGACTTCAGAATTTTGATTAATATAAACTTTATGAGAAATTCTCTCAATTTTGGTTCTTGTTAAGAATCGTTTTGAACTAATCAAAGTTAACCACTTTGTGGCGTTCATCAATTATATCAAAGTTCTCTAGCACAGGTTGCTATTGGGTCAAGGTTTCTTGTTCAAATCTGATTTGTCTTTCAAATGGGTCGCATACCATGCGTAAAGGTGTTGAGTCTCAGAGCAAGTCGATTGGGGTTCGCATCACCTTCTCTCCTTAGGGTTTTTTGGGGCTGTGTGGGGATTCAGGTGTAACTAGCTTTTCTACACAAATTCAATAAAAAAAATAAAAAATACTACAGCTAATGTAAACTATCCATTTTATGATTGGGAGGGGAGGATAAGTATGACCATTGAACTTCACCTACTCAATACTGTAATCCATTGAACTTCTCTTACTCAATACTGTAATGATGTGAATCTCTTTAATGGTCTCCAAATCAGAATAGAGTTTGGTTTCTGGTAGTTCTTTATCAGAGTTATAAACTACAGTCTCTCTTTCTGCATTCTTTGTAACGCATTCCATTTTTTTTTTCCTGTGGTACCGTGATTGGTGGTTCTTTCTTTTCCAAGTGTTTGTGATGTATTTTGGCTTTTGGTTTTAAGCAAGTGACTAGCCATGTCCCTTCCCTTTTTTTTTTTAACTTAATTCAGTGGATTTGGTGGGAGAATACACTCTGGCATTCTTGCCTTGTGCAACTATAGTTTTGACCAACTTTAAATCAGGGTGGGACTTGGTGGATATGCTTGTACAAGGGTATTTTTTTCTGCAACCTTTAGATTTTAGGTTGTTCAGATTTGCATTTCCTCATTAATACAGGTTTACTTTTGTGGTCTATGTAGGTTTTAAATGCTGTTCTATGGTCTTTACAGTGTTGGTGACTCTTTTCTTTTGATGATAATTGTACATGGTCAGTGTCAGTCTTCTGAGTTCTGACTGGATGATAACAAGTTTATGCCTTTAGGATTATGGACCGACCATTATAACATTCCTTTGGTGATTTATGAAGACACCCATCAGTTGTTCCATTGCATATTTTACTTGCTTATGTTCTTTGTGTTTTGGGAAATTCATATTTTGTGGAGATATTTGCTTGTTATTTTTACGGTCTTGTTACTTAAATTTCACTTCATCATTATTTGTCCATTGCTTTTATGTTTAGCTCTATTGGTTGTGGTCCTGTGTTGCATGGGAAAACACAATCTGAAGATAACCTGCCTTCTCTGTGTCTTGGATTTTTGTTTTGTCCATTTCGTTCATCAAGTATATTTTCCAACTCTAAAAGGTTCTATACTATTACTTAATTAAATTTGTCTCTAGCAGCTCTTGAGTTTCATATAGTTACCTGTGCTATTGAATGTCTTAAAAATTCTGAATATTGAACGTTAGATTCTGGGAATCGCAGATGTGCTAGAGCAACCTTCTGATGGTCTTTCTAGCAATTGGGCCAGGCACAGGAACTCAGATCATTGGTTTTAAATGTTTCTTCATAGACTTGTGGAATCATCTAAAAGCTTGCATTGCAAGATTGAGTTTCAGTGTTGAGGTTTTTGCCGGGGTGGCGATGCCACACTATGATTTCCATTATCCTCCACCTTTGCACTTAGTTGCTTAATTGTATTTATTCTGTTGCAGAAATGCTGGTGAGAGTGATGGGCTTTGCTTAGGAGAAGTTCTTCCTCTTCTGATGCTTGTGGGAAAAATCAGTGTTCAGTGGGCTAAGATTGGCCTCTATTTTTGTTTTTTTACCCTGTTTTTTATAGATAGATCATATTATTCTTAATTGATGATTGCCTATCTTAAAGATTTAGGTTTTAGATGAAAAATGGTGCACTCCCATTCTTTGTTGGAGTCTTAGATTGTTTTTTTTTTTTCCTTTCCTTGTTATCCTTGAGTCAAAATTTTTGTGCAGTTATCAAGTTGTTTCTATAGTGATCTCCAGTGAAAGTATTTCTGTAGATTCTTATTAGCTAAAATATTGCTTCTCATGAAACCCATTTCTTTTATACACTCCACATGATTTTTCTGTGTTTCTCACAGTTTCCTGGGGTAGCTCTCTATACCCCCCTCTGAATTCAAATAAGAAATTAATTCAGTTTAAAATTTTTGGAGCTACCTTATTTTTGTACCTTTCCCTTACCCCTCCCCCTCCATTGTTTCTCATAATAGCCATTTGGCCAACTACCTTTTGTGCAGTCTTGAAAGCTTGACAAGGATATATTGAATAATTTATTGTTCTTCTGTTAAACTATTGATAATATGTCGTATCTTATCATCTGTCATATATACAATTTTCATACAATTCTATGACCAACATCTTAATTTTTTAAGTTTCATTTTCATCTGCACATGCTTTGATTTCTTTGTATTTTCCTTGCTGGTGACAAACTGTGGTCCATGACATTAGCTGAATGCTTCTTTGTAGTGATGGCCTTAAAATTTTTAATTTTTTGGGGATACACTACTTGAACTGGAATATAAGCTGTTAGCAGGTTCTAAACTATTGCAAATAGCTGCTTTGGTATTGCCATCGATACAACTTGATGATGCTGTTTCCCTTTAAGATTATATTTTTGTAGAAGGTACAAATTTATTGATTCGTTGCTTGGAACTTGAATTTTGTATTTGACTAATTGGTCTCGATTTTACCATTCCTCTTAGCTCCCTCATTATTCTCCAGGTTGGTTCTCATTAATTTTTAATGTCTCATCTCTTAATTTCAGCATATGCATTCACCAGTCCTCTTTTGTTAACTTTGTGTAGTTGCCTGCAGGACTATGTTACAAGGGTTCAGCGTTTTTACTCATAGTGGAGAAATTTGAACATTTTGGGATTGTTCTTTTCTGCCATTCATTTATGATAATATAATAAAGCAAACCTTGTTTAAAAAATGAAAAAAAAAAATTGTATAAAAAATGAAAAAAAATTGTTCTTTCATTTGAAGGGGCAACATGCCTTTATGCTATTATTTGCTTTATGAATGTGTCCTGGTTCATGGCTTGTTTCATTATTGAAACTTTATGCTAGATTTTTTGCTGCTGGTCAGGCAGTTCTGACAATTGATTTTCATTTTCATTACCTTGCAGAAGACATAAAGAAAAAAAGGAAGAAGTTGCAGAGCCAGAAGCTGATCCTGAACGGGATCAGAGAACAGTATTTGCTTATCAGGTAAATTTGGATGTTTGATCCAAAAGTTAAATTGCATCACAACGCCTTTTATTTTCTATATACCCAATTTCTCTTGATGCCAAACTTATGATTTTTGCAACGATTTCTACAGATATGTTTGAAGGCAGATGAGAGAGATGTCTATGAATTTTTCTCAAGGGCTGGCAAGGTTGGTTCTATACTAGTTGGTAGCTATAGTTTTGCTGTTTTGTTCCCAGTATCAGAATGTATTCCATGGTATTTCTGCTATGTCTTAATATTTACACACTTGTACTTTGGGATTATGAAGAAGTTATTTTATGATAAAAGATATAGTGCTATCTAATTTTCATGAAAGGGTGAACTATGCTATAAACTTCCATGAAGCTATTATCTTCCTATTTGGAGAAGCAATATGAAGTCAAGTTCAAATTCAGAAGCATTAGCAAATATTTTCTTTTTTTGCATTATTGGCATGCATGAACAAGTTTGATTTTACTCTTTATAATTAATTTGTTCCTTTCACATTTCTAATGTCTTTATTCCAATTTTCAGGTGCGAGATGTACGTCTCATAATGGATCGGAATTCAAGACGTTCAAAGGGAGTTGGGTAAGTTTGGTAATTTGAAGGAAACCACAATCTTGAATGTTCTATAATTTGTATTTATGTTCTTAATTAGTTGGGTAAGTTGGGGGTGTCTTTTTGCTATTTAGGGTTTAAGAGAGAGAGAGTTAGGGAGCAAGTGAAAGAGAAAAACAGATTGGGAAAAGGGGTAGGGAAAAAGGGGGTTATGATTTTACACTTGAAACTCAAATCCAAATCCACAATCATTTTAAATGACCATCTATCCAAACGGACCCTAAAGGCATTTGATTGCAAACTTTTGCTTTGCTTAGACACTTAAATTGTACCAAATGAAAAATTAAGGCAGTAAAAATCCCAAGAAATTGGGCTCTCAAAATTTGATCTTCTCATTTGGAATTAGAGCAATTGATAATAATCCCATGTGGTTGTGTTTGTTTTCAGGTATATTGAGTTCTATGATGCGATGTCAGTCCCTATGGCCATAGCACTCTCTGGACAGCCTCTTCTTGGTCAACCAGTAATGGTGAAACCTTCAGAAGCTGAAAAGAACCTTGTTCAGTCAACTACAACTGTGAATGCAGGAGCTGGATCATACTCTGGAGGGGCTAGAAGGTTGTATGTTGGCAACCTGCACTTCAACATAACAGAAGATCAACTTCGTCAGGTACGAACTTGTTTGTATCACTCTGGAAATAGGACAGTTGACCTTTAGATAGATGGGTCATTCCAATCTATAGAGCATGACCAACAGATTTTTATTTTATTTTTATATATATTTCCTTATTGAAGAGCTTTTTTATTAAAATTAAAATTCGCCATTGTCATACAGTTCTGCTGACTTTTCAGGTTTTTGAACCATTTGGTACTGTAGAGTTAGTGCAATTGCCTCTTGATGAAACTGGGCACTGCAAAGGCTTTGGTTTTGTTCAGGTGAGTTAAGTGAAATTATTTACTCTTGACAAAACATAACAAAATTAATTTAGAGAGGGGAAGATTGTAAAGCTAAATTCTAATTCCTTATTTACCTTTAGGGACTAAGGTATACCTTAAAACTAATGTAATAGGTTTGACATGTATAGCCTCATTGATTCCAAAGCCATGTAAGGAATTTTGTTGCTTGGTCTAACATTAAGGCTCCATTTGTTTAAGTTGACTAGAGATATTTATTCTGAGGGAATACTTTCAGAGAAAATAACTTATCCTCTATTGTTTTCGGTATATTGAAAAATACTAATTTTCTGTCAGTAAATAAGACCTTTAAAATGTTAGACCTTTAAGAACTTCATTCTCTTATTTCTTATTTAATATGAGAGAATATTATAACAGAACAGGCAAGTTGTGGTGGTTGCTGTTGATGGTCTGATTTTAACTGTAACACAATTTAAATTATTATAAAAGAATATTTTTATTTAAATTGTGAAATTATTTACTTTTATAATTTTTCCTACCCTCCTTTCTCTCTCCTTCGTCCCCTCTCTCCTTTTATATTAATGGATAACAAAAGAACTTTTTAATTTTTTCCCTTATAAAAGATAAATTTTATGTTTGATTCAATAGTAAAAGTTGTACTAGTTTGGATTTAGACAGAGAAAGAGATGTGAAATATGGGTGAGGACTGGACAAAAGAAAAAAAATTATTCAAATATTATTCTTCCTGATTTTGATATGTTGAGTACAATTGAAACTAATTTATGAGATTTGTGGTACCATCAATCATTTTTAAAAGTTTAGATATAATTGAAAATCCATGGGAAAATTTGTGGTTAATGGGTATGTTTTTTCTTTTTACACATTTATTCATGAAAAGATTTCCCGTTATGAAATTGGTGTCATTCTCTTTAAAAAATGGCATAGGTTTTGTTTTTTTTTTTCGTTTTTTTTTAAAGGAATGCATTTTTTGTTTAGCCAATTTCTCAAGCAGTCCAAATGCGAAAATATATAGAAAATATTTTTTGTCGAATAAATGGAGCCTTGATGATAGTGTTGTCTGATGCTGCTATTAATGGTAGTTCTTTGAAAAATGTATAGCAATTGTATTTTGTTTCATTGCAGTTTGCACGTCTTGAAGATGCTAGGAATGCCTTAAATTTGAATGGACAAGTGGAGATTGCAGGTCGTGCAATCAAGGTAATTTGGTTGGCTTTCTCTCTGTCATGCCTCCTACATCAGCTAGTGATCTTATAGAATGATCCATTTTTGATTATTAGTTAATATGCCTTATTTTTTTTCACCTTTAGGTGTCAACTGTTACCGACCAAGTAGGAATGCAAGATGGTGGGACAAATGCTGGTGATTTTGATGACGATGAAGGCGGTGGCTTGGTAAGTAATTCTTTTATCATCTGCTTCCAGTCTTGGGTATGTTGGAATAAAGAGAAAATTAAACACAATATTGATAATGGGAGAATACTGTTGCAAACAAAGAACTACAATAGAGAAGGAATTTTGTATGCTTCTCAAAAATATGATACAAGTTACATTATTATCAAGCCACTTAAATAGGCATTATAATAACAGAATTAGCTAAAAAAAATTAAAGAGATTAAATCCACTACTAACAACCCAAAAAGCTAGCGTATTTGTTAAAGACTCTGATTTGACAAAGACCAATTCAACTATGCTGAAAAAACACCTGTTGGAGATTTGAATCAACTCTTAACACTCCCTCTTGATTCAAAGTTGCACAATCCAAGTCTTGATCTCAGATATCAGTATTGAGGATGAGGAAGTGCCTTAGTGAAGATATTTGCAATTTGCTCTTCAGATTTGCAATATTTAAGAATAATTTCTCCATTTGCTACCAGCTCTCAAATAAAATGATGTTTTATTTCAAGAAGCTTTGCTCGCCCATGAAAAATTGGATTCTTGGTCATTGCAATTGCAGAATTACTGTCACACGTTACTTCTATAGCCCCCTCTTGCTCCATTCCCAAATCTGCCAAGAGCTTCTTCATCCAAATTGCTTCACAAGCTACAGCTACTCCAGCCACATATTCGGCTTCACACGAAGAGAGTGCTACCGTGGTTTGCTTCTTGGAGCTCAATTTCACAACACTTGAACCAAGATTGAAGCAAAATCTAGTTGTGCTCTTACGATCATCTTGTGACCCTGCCCAGTCACTATCAGAAAACCCAGTTATCGTAAATGCACAAGATCTAGAGTACCAAATACCGAAATCAAGGGTTCCTGCAACATAGTGCAGCACCCTCTTTGCAGCTCCAAAATAATGTTTAGTTGGCTTGTGCATGAATCTAGAAATCATCCTTACTGCAAACACAATATCAGGACGTGTGTGTTTCCGATAAATTAAGCCTCCCACCTTGCTTCTAAACAACTTCTCATCAGAAAATTCAATGCCATCAACTCCTTGTAGCTTCTTATTGGCATTCATGGGAGTATCAACAACTTTACAGTCTAGCAAATTGAATTTCTTTAACAAATCAGCAGCATATTTCCTTTGAGAAATAAAGGTTCTATCACTGGACTGCATCACTTCCATGCCCAAAAAATAATGCAGCTTGCCAAAATCAGTCATTTCGAATTGTTTCATCATTCTTGCTTTAAAATTTGCAACCAAAAAGTTAGCTGATCCTAGATATAATATATTATCTACATATAGGCAAACTAGAAAAAATTCTTCCTCTCCACATTTTTTCATATAGAGAGTTGGTTCATTTTCACTCATTAACTAAGATTGCTGGAAGCAAGCATTTATTTTCAGGTACCAAGCCCTGGGTGCCTGTTTCAATTCGTACAATGCTTTCTTAAGCTTGTACACTTTTTCTGAGTTGCCTGGCACAACAAAGCCATCCGGTTGAATCACATACACTTCCTCACTCAGATCCCCATTCAAAAAGGCTGATTTCACATCAAATTGGTAGACTGGCAATTTTAAATATGCCGCAATTGATAAAATAATTCTGATTGTCTCAAACCTTGCAACTGGTGAGAATGTTTCTTCGTAATCAATGCTATGACTTTGAGAATAGCCCTTCACCACCAACCTTGCTTTGTGCTTCTACAAAGTACCATCAGAATTGTACTCTGTTTTGAAAACCCATTTTAAGCTAATAGCTTTCTTGTCTTGAGGTAAATTCACAAGTTCCCATGTTTGATTCTTTTCAATTGCTGAAATTTCTTCCTCCATCGCATTCCACCAGTCTTGTTTATCTGCAGCTTCTTCAAAGGTTACAGGATCTGCAACATAAAGAGCAAAAGTGCAAGAATTATACCCCCTCTTTAATGGACCTGAACTTCCTTGGAGGGGTTTCATTATCTTTTGAACCACCATTAGAAGAGCTTGTACTGCTTGCTTGTGTTATTGTAGCAGGAGAATTGGAGTTGCTTGATGCAGGAGTTGCTGATCGTACTTGAACTGACTCCTTAGTGCTAGACTCTCCTTCCAATGGTATTTGAGCTGTAGACTGCTCCCTTTTGTTTTGCCACACCTAATTTGCATTTTCATTAAAAGTAATATTTCTGCTTACTATTATTTTGCCATTCACTGGATTAAACAATTTATATGCCTTGGACTGAGTACAATACCCAATAAAAATGCATTTGATTGATTTATCATCTAATTTGTGTTTATCATGAGAATTCACCAAAGAAAATGTTACACAACCAAAGACTTTCAAATGACTCACCGATGGTTTTTTGCTACGCCAAGCTTCAAATGGTGTTTGGTTTAGCACGGCTATTGTGGGTGAAATATTCATCAAATACACAGTGGTGGTCGCAGCTTCAGCCCATAAATGATCAGGTAGCTTCTTTGTTTTTAACATGCTTCTAGCCATTTCAACAATGGTCCTATTTTTTCTTTCAGCGATTCCATTCTGCTGTAGAGTGTAGGGTGCTGTGAGCTCCCTATGTATCCCATTCTTTTCACAAAAGCTACTGAAATTTGCAGACAATAACTCCCCACCACGATCAGTCCTCAAAACTTTTAAATTGCTTCCACCTTGCTTTTCCATAAGAGTTTTAAACTTTAGGAAATACTCAAATGCCTAACTTAAATTTGAGAAAATATACCCAATTCATCCTGCTATAATTATCAACAACTAAAAGAAAATACTTACTCCTATCGAATGACTTAGTCCTCATTGGCCCACATAAGTCAGCATGCACAAGCTCGAGTGGATTGGAGGCCCTCCATGATTGACCAACTGGAAAGGATTTTTTGCTATGCTTTCCATACACACATCCTTCACATACAACATCAGGCTTCAACCTGTGGTAAGCCATTTACCATCTCTTTTTGACTTAACAACTTCAATCCATTAGTATTCAAATGCCCATATCTGAGATGCCATAACTTAGAGACATTACTAACAACAACAGCAAGGTCATGAATTTCTATTTTACTGATTTCAAATGGAAACATAAAATTTTCTGTCATGCATATTCTGGTTAACACTTGCTTAGTATTCTTTTTAGTGATAGTGCATAGATTATCATCAAAGAGAATGGAATATCCAGTAGTCATGAGCTGCCCAACACTAAGCTGGTTATGAGCCAATTCAGGAGCATACAAAACATTGGAGATAAGCTTGCTCTTACCATGGTTTGTTCTTACCAAAACAGTGCCTTTTCCCTCGGCTTGAATCTTCTTGTTGTTTCCAAGTCGAATCACCCTCCTCTTTGTTTCATCCAAGTCATTGAACTTGCCTTTCCAGCCTGTCATATGGTTTGAACACCTATTATCTATGAACCAAGCACTCTTCTCTTCATTGTCATGGTCTAGAATAGCCATACAACTTTAGTTTCTTCTACAAATTCTGCTTGGTTGCTGTTGCAATCTCTAGCTAGATGTCCACCTTTGCCGCATGTATAACATTTTCTCTGCTTAGTCCAGCCTCTACCACGGCCTTTTCCTCAATAACCTCCACGGCCACGACCTCTGTTGCTACTTCCTCCTTGATTTGCCTTTGTTTCTCTTGAAAAGCTCTTTCTTCTGTCTTCTTGATGGACCTGTTAATTCTATCCTCGTGTGCTTGCAAGGATCCCATTAGTTCATTAACAGATAAACAAATCTTTTGATTCTTCGATTGCCTCCACGACATGATCAAATTTAGAATTCAAGGTTCTCATAACTTTAGCCACAATAGTTTCATCAGATATAGCTTCCCCATAGGATTTCATTTGATTCACTACGGTTTTGATTCTTATGAACAATTGAAAGAGAATTGTATTCTTTTTATTTTATTACCAAACAACAATGCCGGCTTTATACACATTAACCTAGCAAAAATAGGAAACCTAATCAAATCTCATGATTTATGGTAATCTAATATAATCTAATCCCATAATTAATGGGTATTACAACAAAATAGGAAAACTAATAATATACAAAATTATCTCCTAAATAGGAAAGCTAATAATATACAAAATTATCTCATAAATAAGATTTTCTCTACACTCCCCCTCAAGATGGTGAATAGTTATTCTCCATTCACAGTTTGGATATGATTGTCTGAAAATCTGAGCTGTTCAATCCTTTAGTTAAGACATCTGTAAGTTGACCACATGTAGGAACATAGAGTGTACATATCAATCCACTCTCTAGCTTCTCCTTAATAAAATGTTTGTCCACTTCAATATGTTCTGTCCGGTCATGTACTGGGTTATGAGCAATATTGATTGTGGATTTGTTATCATAATAAAGTCTCATAGGACCATGCTATTTAATCCTCGAGTCTTCAAGAATAATCTTCAACCAAAGTAACTCACAAACGCTTTGGGCTATAGCCCGAAATTCAGCCTCTGCACTTGATCGAGCCACGACGTTTTGCTTCTTACTCCTCCAAGTTACTAGATTCCTATCAAGAAAGGTACAATATCCTAAAGTTGACCTCCTATCAACAATTGACCCAGCATAGTCTGCATCAGTATATGCTTCTAGCACCAAACCTTTATTTCTTCTAAATAAAATACCTTTTCTCGGTGTTCCTTTAAGGTATTGTAGCACTCTGTGAGTAGCTTGCAAGTGAACTTTCCTTGGAGTGTGCATAAATTGACTAATTACGCTTACTGCATAGGCTATATCTGGCCTTGTGTGAAACAGATAAATGAGTTTTCCCACAAGCTTTTGATACATCTCCCTATTGACTGTGGCATCCTCCTCTGCTATACCAAGTTTAAGGTTAGGATCTATAGGAGTGCTTGCTGGTTTACATGCAGTTTTTCCGGTTTCTTCAAGAAGATCCGTAATATACTTCTGTTGAGAGATAAAGATCCCTTGTTCAGAGTGTGCAACCTCAATCCCGAGGAAATACTTCAATCTCCCTAATTCCTTAATCTCAAACTCTTTAGCCAAGCACTTGCTCAACATCTGTTTTTCTGTATCATCACTCCCTGTTATTATTATATCATCAACATACACTAAAAGAGTTGTAACTCTCCCTGAAGGAGAGTGTTTGATAAATAGTGTATGATCTCCCTGACTTTGCTTATAACCACTTGCCAACATGACTCCAGTAAACTTCCAAACCATGCTCTTGATGATTATTTGAGGCCGTAGAGAGATTTCTTCAATCTAGACACAGTATTAGTAGCCAAGTTCTTCCCATATCCTGGTGGAACCTCCATATATATCTCTTTTTCCAACTTCCCGTGCAAAAAAACATTCTTAATGTCGAACTGTTGTAAATCCCAACCACAATTAGCTACTAGTGACAATAGTACTCTTACTGAGTTCATTTTTGCAACAGGAGCAAAGGTTTCCAAGTAATCAATCTCATATGTTTGAGTGTAACCTTTGGCTACCAACCGTGTCTTGTACCTCTCAATTGACCCGTTTGCTCTATACTTCACCGTGTACACCCATTTACAGCCTATTGATTTCTTTTGCGCTGGTAACTTCACCAATTCTCATGTCTTGTTTTTCTCTAATGCTTCCATTTCACATTCATAGCTTGTTTCCACTTTTCATTGGATAAAGCCTCGGATAAGGTGGTAGGGATGGTGATAATGTTTAAGCTTATAAGGAAGGCTTGGTGTAAAGATGAAAATTTTTGAAATGATAAATATTGTGCAAAGCGGTATAATGGTCGTTTTGTACATTCTCTGGTTTTCTTTCGGAGAGCAATTGGTAAGTCTTGTTTGTAATATTTTCCTGCACTTCAAGATTACCTTGTAATGAAGAGTTAGAAATTGTTACCTCATTCAAAGGACTTGGATTGGACTTTTGAACTTACACAAGATCATGAGTGGTCATCTTCTTTCTCATGAACACCTTGTCAAATCTTACATCACCAGGGGCCGAATCAGACTTTGTTTGAGGCTGTCTAGGCTATGTTTCAGGCTGCTGTATTTCAGGTTGTTTTTCAGGTGGTTGTATTTCAAGTTGTTGTTTAGGCAGCTGTGGTTGTTGTGTTTCAAGTTGTTCAGGCAGCTGTGTTTGTTCAGGTGGTTTGGATCTAGGTTCAGATTCAAGCAAACATGAAGTTTCAAGTAAGGAACTATGGCCAGTATCCTCATCTTCCTTAATTGGATTATCCCCCTGAAGATGAGAAGCGTTGAAATAAGGTTTGTTCTTATTAAATGTGACATCTAGTAAGACAATTTTTTTTGGAATGAGGATGATAACATTTGTATCCTTTCTGAGTTGATGAATAACCCACAAACACACATTTTAATGCTCTTAGATCCAATTTCCCTCTTGTTTGAATATGGATATGGACAGAAGACACATGCCTAAAAATTCTTGGGATTAGATTATTGTTGGTCTTTATGTTTGGGTAAAATGTCGAAAGGATGTCCATAAGACTTTTGAAACCCAAAACTTTAGAAGGTAGCCTATTTATGAGATAAGTGGCTGTAAGAATTGCTTCCCCCCAAAAAGACTTGGACATATTTGTTTGAAACAATAGAGCTCGGGTTTTTTTAAGGAGATGTCCATTTTTTCGCTCTGCTACCCTGTTTTGTTGTGGGATATAAACACAAGATGATTCATGAATTATTCCTTCTTTCTAAAAAAATGAGGCAAGTGTTTGGTTGAAGTAATCTTTGGCATTATCTGACCTGAATCTTTTAATGGTTACCCCAAATTGGTTTTTTATCATAGAACAAAAATTTAGAAGTATGGTACTCACATCTGATTTATGTTTGAGTAGAAAAATTCATGTAACACGGGTGCAATCATCAATAAAAGAAACAAACCATCTAGCCTTAGACACATTAGAAATAGTAGTTGGACTCCAAATATCACTGTGTATAAGGTAGAAAGGAATAGAACTTCTATTATTGCTTTTTGAAAAAGAGACGCGTTTGTGTTTAGCAAGTTCACACACTTCACAATTAAAGTTCTCAACATCTAAGTTTGTAAATAAAAGAGGAAACATGGTCTTAACAATTTGAAATGATGGGTGTCTTAATCGACGATGGTAAAAGAAAATTTTATCTTTATTGGATGAAATGGATTCTGAAACAAAGGAAAATCTGTTTGTGGTGATGTTTGACCGACTTGGTATTTCAAGATAGTAGAGGCCACTTTGTTCTCTAGAATGTCCAATCGTCCTCTCCGAATCCTTGTCCTAAAATACACAATAACTGTGGTGAAATTTCACATTACAAGATAAATCTTCAGTGAATTTTTGAACTGAAATAAGATTGGTAGACAATTTAGGAACATGAAGAACATTTTTTATTGTTATGTATGAGTTTACTTTAATATCACCTAGACCTGCAACAGTAGCTAGGGATCCATTGGCTAAGGCTATTTTCCTATTGCTTGTACATGGTGTATAGGTTGAGAAATATTTAGATGAGTGAGTCATGTGGTCGGTTGCACAGAATCCATGACTCATGAGTTGACAAAGGTAATATCCGAGGCATTTAATCCAAAGGAAATTAGAAACTTACCTAAATATGCTAGAGAAGCACTATCTGAAGGCTTTTCAATGCTGTTGATAAGGGATCTCAACCTCTCTATCTCCTTATGATTGAGACTACTCGACTCATGTGGTGTTGCTTCTTCTTGAGATGCTGCTGCCACATGAACCTGTCCACTTCCTTTGGGCTGATCACTTCTTTGGTTCCACTCATGACTTGGAGGCTTTCCATGGAGCTTCTAACACTTGTTACGACTATGGCGAGACTTCTTACAGTAGGTGCACCATAATCCTTCTTGGCTTTGTTTAATTTTTTTAATTGGAAGAGCTACTTCTTTTTTTGGTTTGATAGTGCCACTAGCCACCATAGCGGAGCCATTTGTGCTTTGTGGTTCAAGCATTAGGCCTCTTCTGCTTTCTTCATTTCGAATTAGTGCTACCACTTCATTGAAACAAAGTACTTCTTGTTTTTCAAGAATTTGAATTCTCACTTGATCAAACTCTGGATTAAGTCCAACAAAAAAATCATAGACACAGTCATGCTCAATGTAATTCTTTAACACAGTTGCATCTTCTAAACATTTAGTTTGTATCACCCTATAATGATCAAGTTCTTGCCATAAGGACTTCAATTGATTGGCATACTCAGTGACAGTTCTACTTCCCTGTTTTGCAACCATTGTTTTCACTTTAACTTTATAAACTTGAGCCGCATCTTTCGCCTTTGAATAAGTCTGTTGAATAGCATTCCAGATCTCCTTTGCAGTTGTCAAGAATATGCAAGTATCACTTATTTCAGGAACCATCGAATTCCACAGCCAAGCCATTATCATTGAATCTTCTTCCTCCCAAGTTTCAAGGCGAGGATCGTCTGATTTAGGGGCTGTACTTGTGAGATGACATTTTTTCTTTCCCCTTGAGAATTGTGCGAACAAGCTGAAACTATTTGAGATAGTTTTTCCCATCCAATCTATAGGTTGCTTGAATGCTCAGCAAATCTCCAGGTTATTGGTTTCGGTTTAACTGTTCAGATGTAGTCAAGGAAGTGGTTTTTTCGGTCTCTGACATTTTGCTTAAGGGAAAAAAAGTTTAAGATAACAGGAAAAATGATAGGTTTTGGCAATGAAGATCAAACTAGAAAACGGAAAAATCTCAGAAACAAAGTTGACAACAAATATTGAAGTTCGACAATGAAAGCCGTGAAATAATTCGTCAAACAAAAAATAATGGCAACGAAAACTCTGATACCATATAAACAATTGAAAGAGAATTATATTCTTCTTATTTTATTACCAAACAACAATGCCGGCTTTATATACATTAACCTAGTAAAAATAGGAAATCTAATCAAATCCCATGATTTATGGTAATCTAATCTAATCCCATAATTAATGGGTTTTACAACAAAATAGGAAAACTAATAATATATAAAATTATCTCCTAAATAGAAAAGTTAATAATATATAAAATTATTTTCTAAATAGAATTTTCTCTACAGTTCTAGACAGAAATTCTTGAATGCTCTCACCATTATTCATAAACTGTTCAAATTCTCTACGCAAGGATTGAAGCTTGACAGTAATTACCTTGGTAGAGCCTTGAAATTCATTTTTCAGAATTGTCCAGGCCTCCTTTGCGGTCTCCGCAGCAGATATCCTCGAGAAGATTGTTTCTTGAACTCTTTGTTGAATGAAAAAAAAAGCTTTAGCATCCTTCTTCTTATTCTCACGCAGTTTGTTGCTATCTTCATCATTCTCAACATATCCTTCTTCAACTATTTCCTACAGCTCTTGTGACTTAAAGAGCGTCTTCATCTTGATCCTCCAAAAAACATAATTTTCTTCTTTGAATACGGGAATCATCGACTGCGATGTCATGTTTCCCATGGTTGTCATTGTTTCTCAGGTCAAGAATTAAAACCAAGGCTCTAATATCACAATGTTGGAATAAAGAGAAAATTAAACACAATATTGACAATGGGAGAATACTGTTGTAAACAAAGAACTACAATAGAAAAGGAATTCTGTATGCTTTTCAAAAATACGATACAAGTTACATTATTATCAAGCCACTTAAATAGGCATTATAATAACAGAATTAGCTAAAAAAATTGAAGAGATTAACTCCACTACTAACCACCCAAAAAATTAGGCTTATTTGTTAAAGACTCTGATTTGACAAAGACCAATTCAACTAAGCTGAAGAAACATCTGTTGGAGATTTGAATCAACTCTCAACAGGGTAATGATATTGAGTGATGTTTTGCTTTTGCAAAGTGTCCTTGTCTGGGCTAGTTTTTTTAGTGGATTGATCCTGAGTTCCCTGTTGTGGAAAATTGAAAAATATAGAAATATGGTTATTGCAGATAGGAAGTGAAAAATTTACGTCATTAGTATTTAACATTGTCTAAACATTCATTGCATTTTCATTCATTATGCTCATTTAGGAAACTCAATGAATCCAACCCCTCTTGTTTTAAATTTCAGGCACTGAATGCACGCTCTCGAGCTATTCTGATGCAGAAGTTGGATCGCAGTGGCACTGCCTCAAGGTTTGCCTTTGCCAATATTAGCTTTTTTCCCCCTATTGTTCCGGTTGGTCTAGCTGTTCTAACTTCTGCCTCTACATTCAGTATTGCTGGTTCACTGGGAACCCCTGTTGTCAGTACTGGCCTCACTGTACCAGCAGCACCAATCCTTGGTGCTGCACCTGTGATTTCTTCCGCGATATCTCCTCTTATGCCTGGTGCTGTTCCTGGTCTAGCTGGACTTGCAGGTGCAGCTGTTCAACTTCCTGCTGCTGCAATTCCTTCAGTGGATACAATTGGCATCCCAAGTGAATGTTTATTATTGAAGAATATGTTTGATCCAAAACTAGAAGTGAGAGAACATTTTTTGGAGGTTTTCTTAATTTTGCTTTGCTCTTACTCTATTTTTTGCTTAAACCTCGTGTATTTTGGCAGACGGAACCAGACTTTGATTTGGATATTAAAGAAGATGTTCAAGTTGAGTGCTCCAAATTCGGAAATTTGAAGCATATTTATGTTGACAAGTAAGCACTGTTACCATTTTTTATTTGTATCTTTGCAAATTTGGAAGCCTATCTTGCCCTTGATATTTAGGGCTCTGAAATTTATCCTGCTATATCTAAACTAACATTTTCCTTGCAATCTAGAACATCATTTCGTGGTTGGAATTAGGTGATAGTGATTTGTGACGGCTACCTTCATTTACCTTTTTCTTTTCTTTTTTTCCCTTAAAACAGGAATAGTGCTGGTTTTGTATATTTACGTTTTGAGAATACACAATCTGCTATAAGTGCACAACGTGCGCTCCACGGAAGATGGTTTGCTGGAAAGATGATCACTGCAACATTTATGGTAATAATAAATTTCCATTACCACCTTCTTCTTTTTCTTTTTCTTTTTTATTATTATTTTTTATTATTTTTCTTAACATGCTTAATATCATGCAAGCTAAAATTGCGCTTGTGTCTGCAGGTTCCCCAGATTTACGAGACTAAATTTCCGGAGAGCAGATAGGACTATAGATTTTGGATGTCAGGATTTATCTATTTTGTGTTAGTTCTAGCTTCATTTTATTGCAAGGATGGTCACGTTAGTTGGAGTGGCTTCTGCTGTGTCGTCATTTGTATTTTTGTTTATTGAAGTTGAAGGTGGTGGGGACATGCACATCGTGGGAGTTGTGAGTTTTTATACGGAAAATCTAATTGCAAATCTATCTTAATGGCTGTAACCTCATCCTGTTTAATTGACTGTAAATTGTCATTTCTAGTGTTTCATGTTATGTTTTATGTTATTTGTTTGTTTGTTATATTTAACTGCCATCTTTTTTGGTCAACTGAATCCATGACTGTATTTAGAAGTATCATAGGATTTATTCTTTATCCGAACAATTGGAAGTGTTTTTTTTAGAACTGCCAAAATAAAATAAAAAAAGAGGCTCCTAAGAGTGGGGTGAGCATGGGTCAGCGAGTCATCCGAACCCATTTGAATTTTTGAATTGTTAATTATTCTGACCGTTTTTATATTTTTTTTTTAAATTATATTAAATCGAAAATTATATTAAAATATTTTTATATTTTTTCATCTAATTCAAATAGCATATGGTAATTTCACTGCCAGCCAATTTCTTATCTGCACTGTTAAAAAGAATTTTAAAAGTTAATTTTTATTTTTTCTTTATAAAATGATTTAATATGCTAAATTTTCCTTATTTTTTAAAAATTATATTAATTCTTTCCTAACGAATGTCTTATTATATTAGTATATTGTTTCATTTAATTTTACTAATAGTTAATTATAAAATGGTCAACAAGCATAGTAAAAAGATAAAAATGTCATTTATTTTTAATTAATTACATTTTATTTTTATTTAAATTTTTTTTTTAAGATTAAAAAAATTTATTTTCATATTTTTTGATAAATTTGAAAATAAAAAATAAATAAAAATATTTTTTAAAAAAAATATTTTTTATTTTAAAAAATAATTTAAGAAGAAATTAAATTTTTTAATATAAATAAAAAATTCATTTTCATATTTTTGACAAATTTAAAAATAAAAAGTAAAAATATTTTTTATTTTTTATTTTCAAATATTTTTTTATTTTCAAATTTGCCAAAAAATATGAAAATGCATTTTTTAAAGCAAAAATAAAATGTAATTAATTAAAAATAAAGGATAATGATATTTATGTCTTTTTACTATCATTATTGATCATTTTATGATTGACTAACAGTAAAATTGGACAGAAAAGTCTAATAATATATTATGACATTTGTCAGGGTGAGTTAGTATATTTTTGAAAAGTCAGGGGGAGTTAGTGTATTGGGTTATTATACAAATAGAAATCGTAATTAACCCAATTTTCAGTCATATTTAATTATTGACTTGAATTTATCAGTCTTGAATTTACCTAATTTGAATCTAATCCTCATATAAAATTTAACATCTACATTATAAATCCTAAAAGTATTTTCTTGATTAAACTCTATAAGTTCATCTCCAACAAGAAGAATCACTTATTGTCCTTGAAATTCAGAAGTCATAATGTCAGTGTTTTTGTGTCCCTGATAAAAAGGACTTAAGAAATCAGAATTAAATTGAATAGGAGGAAAATTGAACCTTGTGTAATTTTGATTATTGTAGAATGTAAGGATATTTTAGTATAATTTTAGAAATATATGAATGATTTAGTATAATTTGAAAAAAATGCAAGGACATCAGAGTAATTAACTCTAAATATTTTAATTAAATGTTGACATTTGGCTTTGACTAATAGAAAAAGAGGAAATATTATACGAAAGGACCTTATTGTCTAACCAAAATAAAATATAGAGACGTTTTAATATAATTTTAAAAATATAAAAACGATTTAGTATAATTTGAAAAAATGTAGGGATGTCAGAGTAATTAACCATTTTCGAATCGAAAAAACAATTAAAAGAGGAAATTCCCGAGAACTGAAGAAATCCCCAAACTGATTTGAACCAAGAGACTTTATTTAGTATGATACTAGAGATGAGGTTGTACACAAATTGACTCAAATCAAATTAGAGCTATGTCAGAAACAAAACACCAATACCTTCGGACCAAATAATTATATATTAGTAATTATGTATTATGTATATTATACATATAATATAATAATGTTTATAAACATCTTAAAACAATATTAATGTACTTGATTTACATCCAAACTTGCAAGTTTAGATCTCTTTTCTCTAGATTCTTCTTGCTCTCTACCTTTCTTTTGGTTGCCCATATATGGGCTGTTATCGGCCATTTCTTGTTAGTGACAACCTAGAAAATTTATATATTGCTACTAAATATTAACTAGATCAATTTCTTTCCTCTGCTTGTTTGGATTTTTTTTAATAATTTCTACATCGACTAATAGTTTTTTATTCTTAGAAAAGGAGAAAGTTTCAGCAACAATAGTCTCTTGGCTCGGTATTTATTGTGATTTTGATTCTACTCTAACAATCGTTGTTCTTTGTTTAGGTGTGCGGTTTGGTCATCATTACAGGTAGATATTTAGAGTTTAGATTGGCTAGCTCGATCTCTCATATCTAGATCTATCCATACTATTCTAAAGAGATTATATGTGCATTTTAAATTTCTACATTTTTCTTTACTTCTAGTTTTGGGATTGTATTTAGACTCCTTTTTTTTTTTTCTTCTTCTTTCAAGTTGTATTCAAGGATGTAATGGGAATCTAAAATTCTTTAGTTTTAGGTTCTGGTCTAGAGTTTGTATTTCAATCTCTGTTTTTTCTGATATTATCTAATATAATTTCTATGTTCTCAAAAGAAAAAAAAATACCAATGTAACTTTACTCTAGCTATTTTGATCATCTTTTCTCTTTCTCTTTCTACTGTCACTTTCTTCTCATCCATCACTATCTAAATTCCTAATTCCCAAGTTAACATTTCAAAAACTTAACCTTAAATCTTACTCCATTTCTCTGTCGCTCTCCTCTCATCCATCACTCTTTTAGTGCTCTCAAACTTACTGCGAATTCCTTTCTCTCTCAAATTCTCTCGTTTCAGTGATATTCTCTCACAGATCACTGGAAATCGAAGGATCAAGATTCTCTCACAAATCTAAAAGTTTCTTTTTTCTTTCGTCCTTCACTCTTACTCTTGTTACTCAAACTCTTAAAGGATAGTAGCCAAAGACTCAAATCAAAGAAAACAAAAAAGGCTTATAGAGGTAATCAAAGACTCTCAATGTATTGATAATCGAAGTTGAAGGCTCAAAGGGTTCAATGAAAGAAAAAGAAGTAAAAGAAGCAAAGAAGAAAAAGACAAATTTCAATGCAAGAATTTCTCAAGTTCTCAAACCATTTGCATTTTAAATATGAGGTAACTAATCTTTAATATAGGGTTTCACTTTAATTATGTCTTTTGCGGTGACAGTTCAAGTTCTGTTAGGCTCAAAACTTTAGGGAAGATGGTAAGAATAATCCAAACTGGAGAAAAGGAGTCGCCATTCGATTTTTTAAGTATTATCGAGACCATGTTTGAAATGCATTTTATTCTTTTAAAAAATTAGTGACGATTATATCCCTGGCAGAGCACCAAACCGCCTTATTCAGAGATCTAAGTAAGAAAACTGGGTACAAATTGGAGAATATGTTAGGCACTCTAACCCTGTAATACCCAGTACTTGGAACGTTAGAGTAGATATGTATTTGTTCATGTTTGTTTGTTTGATGAATGTTAGCATGTGTATGTTTATATGTGCATGATAGATAATCTAGAATGTTATGTTGAGTATAGATTACTCATAGAATGATTATATATTGAGACATGATGAGTTATAACTGATTTTGAGGTGTTTAATATGTATATATATAAGTTGATTGAGTTTGGATAAGATAGAATGGAGAAACTTGAGAGATTCTCATTAGCAATCCTTTCACAGGCTTGAAGATTCCTTACGGACGTGAAGTGTTCTTCACGGGCGTAAGAAATCATTCACCACCGTAAGAAAAGTTTCTGTGTAAATTGGCCAATTCTTCATATTTGTTTTCATGAGCATGAAACATCCCTCATGGCAGTGAAAAAGTGCTTTGAATCCAGACGTGAACAGCTCCTTTCACAGTCGTGAAGCGCCTCTTCATAGGCGTGAAAGTGTCGGGCCTATATATTTGATAGCTCCGTTTTTCATTTCAAACTCTTCTTCTTCTCTTTCTTCATAAATGGTCCCAACCACCTTCCAATTCATTAATATTCATCCTCCAATATTTATTTCATCATAATAATACAAGAAGCAAGGATTTAATTACCAAAAAACACCAACATTTCAGATTCCTCAAGGATTCCCCATTTCTAGGAATTCAAGGTATTTGTTCCAAACTCACTTCTAAGTTTAAAATAAGTTAATTAATGGTTAGAATAGATGAATATAAGTTAAGTATAGATACTTAAGAGCATCATTAGTGTTTATTATGGATTACAAGCAATATATATATATATATTTATGGTTTTAGTTAAATAATAGCTATTCATTCCAATCTTTCTCATTTCTTTAATAAGTGATTAAATTGATGTTAGAAAACATATTAGGATTCTAAAAGATGTTTAGAATCATAAGAATTTACCATGTATGAACATTATTGGGTATAAACCCTAATTATGAATATTTGAAAATTTGACATAGGAGAAGAGAACTCAAGAAAATAGAGGAGATTATTAAATATACAAGTAATTGAGGGAAATACAAGAATAGTTTGCTTTGAGGTAAGTATGAACATTGCATATGTAAGTTGTTTCCTTGAAATTGATTGTTCAAACCTTCCTAATGTACATGTATATGATTCTCATGTTATGAAACATTGTATTGTTAACCTATTAAATGAAATTCCCATGATGTTCTCAAACCAATGATAAATTATTCTATGTAATCACTTTATATATTATAAATGACTTGGTCATTCTTCCTTGGACCAAGCTAATAAGAAACCTATTTGTTAACTTGAATGAATTCATGTTTACATGTTGATAGTCTTGTGACCAATATAATTCTTGTGAAATCCAAGCTACATGACATATGATATGTATATGTATAGAATGCTCTTCCCAATGAGAGTAAATTCATTGGTCCATTGTGCACTTTGGGAACCTAACTGATAGGATTTTTATCAGTGTTCCACCTAGAGGGGACCATGAGCTCTAGGCATATGCCCGACCAAGTATATGTGTTACGATAAGGTAGCAAGGCTACTGATGCATTCTGTTACGATAAGGTAGCAAGTCTACTAATGTGTTCTGATGATGACAGTTCTATATATGATTTAACAGTGCTATTCAATTGTGAGCACTTATGTTCTTGTAAGCATAACCTTATGAAACTTCCATACTCATGTTTCTTTGGCTTGACCTTTGCATTGCATGTTTATATCTTACTAAGTGGAAGGCTCACTCTTCTTCTGTGGATTTCAGGTGATAGTGTAGCTCGAGAGGGAGCTAATATAGAAGACAGAGCTTCTTGATTTATTCCTCCAAGAAGATTCTATGTAATTTTTTTGATTTATATTTTGTATTATATATTTATATATATAAGAAGTATACTCTAGGGCTCCGTAGTTAGATAATGAGGATGATATCATTTTGAAGTCTTAATTGATACATTGTGGGTTACCCTTGTTCCTTATTGATATGGAATGTATCTTCTGATTGGTAAGGAATAAGAGGAAATCATATGATGATGTATGGAAATGCATGAATGATGATTATATAATTCATAGAAATGAGTATACATGATGATAATTATGTATGATGTGGATATATGATATATATGAGATCTAGGATATGAGTATTCTACAGGTTTATAGTGGCCTTAAGCCTACTTTTGCCCTAAAATCATTGCACCACTGGAGTCGAGGTGTGACAAACCCACTTGGCCATTATAGCCAGCTTCCACTCTAAAGGATACCATCATTACTTAAAGGATACCATCAACATCATCTGTCCTCATTCTGAAAAGAGTCTTTGAGCTCATTATACCAACAAAACATACAACATTTACATATAATCATACTAACAATAGTAACAAATCAACATAAGGATAACGCTAGATTAGAAGCAAAAGAGACTCAACAAGATGAAAAGGAATCCTATAGTCCATATGTTACAGGAACTTAGACCATCTATAATTTTCAACTTTAAACATACTGAAGGTCACAGGACCTTTGCCCTGATATCTCCTTTGTCACGACCCGATCCTATTGGTCTCATGACCGGCATTAGGGAACAGGAAAGCATAAGGCTTCCGGAATCCATAGTAAGCCTGACTTACCACTAAACAATAAAACTATAATATGACAACTGTAATTATTACAAAGCAAAAACTAAGGGCCCAGTCCAGATGGATAGGAGAGTTATTGGTCAGCATTCCGGTGTAGGCCAAGGTATCTTGGGTAGAGCTATAGAGGGAGGCAGAAGTTCAGGTCAGACTGTAATTCAGACACCTTCGGATAAAGATAGAGGGAGAGTATTTGCTTTGATATAACAAGAGGTGCGGACTTCTAACACTGTGATCACAAGTATTCTTCCAATCCAAACTTTGAATGCGAAAGTGTTATTTGATTTAGGAGCTTCGCATTCCTTTTTTCCCCTAGTTTTGCTAAGAAGTTGAATATGCCATGTGTATTGATTAAGAATGCTTTGGTTGTATCTACTCCTTTTGAGGAAGAGATAGAGGTTCAACACTTTTATCCATCTTGTATAGTTAGCGTAGATGGTGAGAGTTTAGAGTCAGATTTGATTGTGCTGCCGGTGCTTGAGTTTGATGTGATTTTGGGCATGGATTTGTTGTCCAAGTTTTATACATCCATAAATTGTCATAAGAAGGAGTTAGTGTTTAAGCCACCTTCAGGTGAGGAATTTGAGTTTCAAGGGGAAAGGAGTGAAGTATCCTATAATATGATATCCGCCATCGGGGTGAGGAGATTGATAAGGAAAGGTTGCCAAGGATATTTGGCATACATCCGTGATACTCGCAAGGAAGTGAAAGACTTGCAGCAAATTCCTGTTGTTAGTGAGTTTCAGGATGTATTTCTTGATGAGTTACCTGGGTTGCCACCGGACAGAGAAATTGAGTTCGGTATTAAGTTGCTTCCTGGAACTAGTCCGATTTTTATTCCTCCATATCGTATGGCACCAGTACAGTTAAGAGAATTAAAGACTTAGTTGCAAGATATGCTTGACAAAGGATTCATTCGACCCAGCAGTTCTCCTTGGGGTGCTCCTGTACTCTTTGTGAAAAAAAGGATGGATCTATGAGACTGTGTATCGATTATAGGCAACTCAATAAGATCGCCATTCAGAATAAGTATCCTTTACCAAGGACAGATGATTTGTTTGATCAGTTGCAGGGTGTTAGTCATTTATCCAATATAGACTTGAGGTCTGGTTATCATCAGTTGAGGATTCAGAATGAAGATGTGTCTAAGACTGATTTCCAAACGAGATATGCTCACTATGAGTTTTTAGTGTTGCCTTTTAGATTGACTAATGCACCAGCTGCTTTCATGGATCTCATGAATAGGATCTTCAAGCTATTTTTGGACAATTTTGTCATAGTGTTTATAGATGACATTCTTGTATATTCTCAGAGTGAGGAAGAGCATGAAGAACATCTTCGGATGGTATTGCAGATTTTGAAAGAGCATCAATTGTTTGCTAAGCTTTCAAAGTGTGAGTTTTGGCTTGAGAATGTTTGTTTCCTTGGACATGTTATGAGCAAAGATGGACTTAAGGTTGACCCAAGGAAACTAGACGCCATTCTTAGTTGGCCTAGGCCCACCAATATTTTAGAAGTTAGGAGTTTCTAGGGCTTGGTAGGCTATTATATAAGGTTTATTCAGGATTTCTTCAAGATTGCAGTTCTTTTGACGAAGCTTACTCAGAAGCTAGTGAAATTTCAATGGACGGATGCATGTGAAGGGAGTTTCCATAAGTTGAAGACTTGTCTCACCACGGCACCTGTGTTAGCTTTGCCATCAGATGAAGGAGGTAATGCGGTGTATTGTGATGCTTCGAGAGTATGGCTTAGTTGTGTGCTTATGCAGCATGGTAGGGTAATAGCTTATGCTTCTAGATAGTTAAGGAAGCATAAGGTGAATTATCCAACTCATGATCTTTAAATGGCTATAGTTGTCTTTGCATTGAAGGTACGAAGACATTATATGTATGGAGAGAAGTGTGAGATCTTTACATATCATCAAAACTTGAAGTATATCTTCCAGCAGAAAGACCTAAATCTTAGGCAAATGAGATGGATGGAGTTACTTAAAGACTATGATTGTGAGATTTTATACCATCTAGGAAACGCAAATGTGGTAGTGGATGCTTTGAGCATGAAGTCTTTGGGTAGCTTAGCCCATATTCCGGTGAGTAAGAGACCTTTGGTGAATGAGGTACAAAGTTTGCATGATGTGGGGATCAGTTTTGACTTGTCAGATGCAGGCGTGCTTCTAGCATGTTTCCAAATCAAGCCAGTGCTTAGTGATTGGATCAGAGAAGCACAAGTTAAAGATCCTCAGTTTGGGAAGCTAAAGAAAGACGTAGGAATAAAGAAAGCTCTAGGTTTTGCTATGATAGATGTCATGTTGAGACTTGGCAATAGAGTATATGTTCCAGCAATTGAAGGTTTAAGAGATTTGATTCTTAATGAAGCACATCATTCCAGCTATAGTGTTCATCCAGGTGCTACGAAAATGTACCATGACATCAAGAGTTCTTACTGGTGGAGTGGGATGAAGAAGGATGTGGCAGAGTTTGTGGCAAGATGTTTGACTTGTCAGCAAGTGAAATTTGAGCATCATAAGCCTTCGGGTCTACTTCAACAGTTGCCACTGCCAGAGTGGAAGTGGGAAAGGATAACTATGGACTTTGTTGTAGGGTTGCCACGGACTTCAAGTAGGCATGACTCGATCTGGGTAATTGTGGATAGATTGACCAAGTCAATTCATTTCTTGCCAGTTAAGATAACCTACACAGCTTCTCAGTATGCACAAATGTATATTGATGAGATAGTAAGGCTCTATGGGATTCCAGTTTCTATTATCTTTGATAGAGGAGCTCAGTTCACATCAAGGTTTTGGTAGAAGCTATAAGAGTCTTTGGGTAGTCAGCTTGATTTCAAAGCATTTCATCCCTAGACAGATGGGTAATCAGAGAGGACCATCCAAACTCTAGAAGACATGTTGAGAATGTGCATTCTAGACTTTAGAGGCAATTGGGATAAGCATTTGCCTTTGATAGAGTTTGCCTACAATAATAGCTATCATTCTACCATCAAGATGGCTCCTTATGAGGCTTTGTATGGTAGAAAGTGTAGGTGTCATTTGTGCTGGGATAAAGTGGGAGAGAAGCATGTTGAAGGGCCTGAATTGATTTAGTGTACAGTAAAAAAGGTCCCTATCATCAGAGAAAGATTGAAGACTGCTTTCAGTAGAAAGAAGAGCTATGCCGATCCTAAGAGAAAAGATCTTCGTTTCATGGTTGGTGACTTAGTATTTTTGAAAGTCTCACCTATGAAAGGAGTTCTAAGATTTGGTAAGAAAGACAAGCTATATTCGAGGTACATTGGGCCATTTGGGGGTGTTGGATAAAGTTGAAGAAGTCTCTTACATATTAGGTTGATGCTAGTATGTGTTGTATGTTTGATCCAGGTTAGCTAAGGATTTTATGGGTGTACGGTGGCCTTATGCCTACCCTTGCCCTAAGACAGTCGCACCGGTAGTTTTGGAGTGTAACAATTCAAATATTGACTCGGAAATATAAAGAACGAAATAAAGAACGAATTTCAAGAATTTGCAAAAATTCTGGCAGAACCTCCCCTAAAATAGGATGTAACCTCCTAAAAAAAACACTTTTAATAATCAGCCTATCGGCCCAAATCCAACACAACCATAGCAATTGACCCATCTTGAGTCATCATCTCAACATACATATTTATAACAATCTAATTAATACCCCAATCCAACTCTACTCATTATTCCATCAATTGAAAGTCAATCTTAACATCCAATTAATTCCATTTATTTAATCCACAAAATTCCATCAATTGCATACAATCTCAAAAATACTAATTCAGTTAGTAATTAAATCCATAAAATAATTAATTTAATAATTATCTTTTGATTTACTATATCTCAAAATAAATTCTCGACATATTCTAATTGCTTAAAAATATTTAAAATAATATTATTATCAAAATATTTTTGTCTCAATAATTCATTTATCAAACTTCAATAATTATTTTAATTTAATTTCTTTTATAGACTTAATTCCTACTTCATTAAATTACTCTACAATAACTTAATTTTTCAGTATCTAAATTCCACAAATATCGGTCACATAATTTTCATAAATATTCCAATTCAATATAATAAATTTATCTTAATTTTTACATTCAATAAAAATATAATTATTGATAATTCACTATCAGAAAATTATACAACCAATGTCAAACTCAATATTTTTTCATAAATGTCGTCTAAATAATTTTTCTAATAACTCTAAACAATCTAAAATAATTCATCCTAATTTATCATCTCAAAATAAATACAGTTATCAAATTTTGACTGCCTAAATTCTCTAATACCAATATAAATACATAACTATTTCCACAAATTTATCTCCAAATAATTAATAAATAAATTTAAATTTGCTTACTCGAAATTTGTCAGAAATCTACGCGTATCCAAAATTTTCAGGTTCGGCTTCGGTCTCCAATCAGGGAAAAATTGGTGCCATTAGAAAGCTCGTGAAGAGAAGAGTTCAACAAAATTAGAGTTACCGGAATTGACAGCCGAAATTAACTGAAATCCGCCATAGAAGGTCCGGTGGTTCCATTTTTCTATCTCCTTTTCTGGCAAATTTCAGGTGGCAAGTTGGGTATCAAAAGAAAGCTGGTAACAAGAATTGAGCAAGATTGATGCCTATAAACTTTTCTCATGACAAGCTACACGGTGGTATGGGAGGTGTCGACCACCTTCTTTCGGTTTGGCCGAAATCGGCGCCTGAAGTGGCCATCTCCTCCTCCTCTTCTTCTTCTTCTTCTTTTTCTTCACGTAAAATCTGCTGGTAGCCAATCCGAGGCTGTCATGTGGCAGTCTCTGATTAGTCCTATTATTTATTTATTTATTTTGAAAATTTATAGAAATTTCATTTTAAGTTCAAAAATTATAAATAAATAGTCAGTAAATTTCTTATAAAATGTAATTCATTTCAACATACTAAAACTTGAAAAATAATATTTTTTCTAATTTAATAAAAATTATTTAAATATAAATTTAATTTCTAAAAATTCTTAAAATAACAATAATAATAATTAAAATAATTTATTTAACTAAATAACTGAGTATAAAAATTAAATTATTAAATAATACATAATAATATAACACTAATTAAAATTAAAATTAATTTTTGAAAAATATCTTTTCCTTTTACTTTTAAATATTTATTTCTTTAAAATATAATAAATCACAAAAATACTTTTATATTCATAACTTTAATTAAATATTAATAAAATAATTATTATTTATAAATAAAATATAATTTTTAAAAATATTCCAAAAATATGGGTATTACACCATTAATTTTTTCTTCAAAATCAAGAAGATGGAGAAAACTGAAGAGTTTTATAGAGAGAGAAGAAAAACTAAAAACATTGTGTTATTCCATTTTTTGGAAAAAAAATTCGTAAACTTAATTCATCATATTAAATTATCAATTAATCAATAATATACATTGATTTAGATAATTAAATACTATATTTATCCCATAAGTAGTTATTACATATTTAATCACCATTGGTTAATTTATAATTTAACGTGCTATATTAGATTCATTTAAAAAAAAATTATTTAGATTCTTAAAAAATATTGACCCAACTCTTTATATACATTGGTATTATTGCAATTAGCAATGTTTTTATAACCGGACCGATTAAAGAACCGGTAAAAGCAGAAAATCAAGTCGAACCGGTTAAATAAATAAACAAACAGTATACATATATATGTATATATAATTTAACATTTATTATATATATGATGAGAATAAATATAATATAATTATGACTAAAATAAGAATTTATATAAGATCATATTTTTTATGGTATCAATTCAATCACATTAAGTCAAAAGTTATACATATAGTAAGTTATGGGTATTCACTTGCTCAAACTTCTATTCAAGTAATAGGATAACATGCAATAGGGTCATGATTTTAACGTCGGGTAAAATTAAAATGAAATTACTGAAATTATCTTAATTTCTTTTAACTCAACAAAAACGACGTCGTTTTGATTATAAAAAATTAAAAAATTTGACTTGCTTGAACCGAAAAAATTGATCCAGTTCTGCCGGTTCACCAGTTTTTTAATCAGTTTTTAGGGGACGAGTAAATAGAGACTGACTGGACCGATCCTTAGTTTAATTTTCAATTTTTTCAGTTCGATCGGCTGATTCTGACCGATTTTGATAACCATGATAATTAGAAAGATAAATAATGGCTTTTGCCTTTAATAATTATATATTGGTCAAGTTAAAATTACGAGCCTTTAATGGACTTTAAATTAACGTGTCTATTAGTAGTCTATATCTTTTATCTTATTTTGTGTCTTATTTCTTATCTCATATTATTTATATGTCACATTATATGTTTTAAAGTGTTTTGGCAGTTAATATTTTTTTCATAAGTAATGTAACGCATAAATAAAAATATAAAACATAAAAGAAGATGCGAACTAAAATAAAAGATCTGAACTTATCTATTCGAAGGCAATGGTTTTTGGGTTGAGACATAAATTGCAAGGGATTGCTACAAAAATTTAGGGAGGCAAATGTAGTAAATACTAGGTAGTTTGCCCACGTGATTGTCACACCCTAACATCACCTATGCAACGGTTCTAGGGCAAGGGTAGGCATAAGGCCACCATGAACCCGTAGAACCCTTAATTAACCTGTCTCCTACATAATAGCATACACTTATTCAACGAAAACATCATATTTCATAAGTTATCATTTCATATCATAATATCTCCATTTGTTCCCTACCGATCAAAAGACAGTTCTCACATCAATATGGAACAAAGGAGAATCTACAAATTTCATTTCATATCTATCTACGGAGCTCTAAGAGAGTACATCTCAATAGACATAATTATATATATATCAAAATAATACCCGGAATAATTACATCCAATCTTCTTGTGAAGAAGAAATCAAGAAGCTCTATCCTCTGGATTAGCTCTCGGGCTATACTAGCACCTGAAACCACAGAAGAGGGATGAGCTTTCAACTCAATAAGATATGAACTACATAATGCGATAGGTAAATCAAGAATCTGAGTATCAAATCATGAACATATACATATATATATACTTGGCATGGAAGAATATTAA